>JAQGCA010000627.1:0-24809 GCA_034698945.1 Protaphorura quadriocellata
TTTCTCCTCTCAAAAACTCTCGATTCTCAACAAAAAAATTATTTTACATTACCATGGCCGAACCTTATAGTTTATACGCTTGGCTAATTTTGTAGATTTGTCTAAAACAGACATATAGAAAGATGAAGAGTAAAGCATAAAGATGAATCAAACAGAATTTCAAAACGCGTTGTGAATAAAATTACACGTGTACAATAAGTTCTTTTACTCATGAACACCTTCCGTACGTTTCTTTGAAGGATGTATAGTTTGGTCTCTGTGTTTTGAATGTTTAACGAATGAGCACGGACATTTTGACAGTAATGCTTAGAAAAGTATTTGGACAAGAAAAAACATAAAGAAGTAATTAAAGTTAAGACGCTCCGTTGGAGTGAGAGAATTGAAATTAAATAATTTAAGAGGAGCGAGAGGATTTTGTAACTACTTTAGGCGTGTAGTCTAGTACGTACATGTCATACATAGATGACCGAAAATGATGATGATGATGATGTTCTGTTGCACACAGACGCTTTGTACCCAAACTCTCTAATTTCATTCAACTTTCATTTCCAATGCACGAGTAATTTTGGAGAAAGTCGCCGAATGTGTCGTCGAGATGAGGACATTTTCCCTTTCCATGACTTTCCTTTCCCACCGTTGTAGCTCTATTTCTAATCCGTGGAAAGGAAAGGAAAGGCGAGAGAGTGTAAATGAAAGAGTTAATTCTCTAGCTTTTCACTCACCTCCGAAACTGCTCTGGCATTAACATTCATCACTCGGTCGGGAGACAGGACCCGGGTTTTCAGACCAGAGTCATTTCATTTACTCAGCACTTCTACTCCCATTTCCCCCCTTAATCCGTTCCTTCACTTCATTAACGAGTCAATTTCACCTTATTACATCTCGTACATTCACGTACGACCATGTCCGTCGTCTACAACATATGGACACCTACGTACGACGCTTTCACTCCTTGTGGAACCCACACAAATCTGACATACTTCCATTCAGACTCCAAATTAAAGGTATTACGGCATTAGTCCATAATTGAAAATTCTACCGTGTTACAAAAAATACGACGACGATTTACAGGATTACAGTGATCTTCGGTAGGAGTTTGTTTCCATGTAATGAATTTACAATGAATTCTTCATACCTAGGTATGTGTGGATGTGATAGAGTACTCTAATGAATATATAAACAAACAACAAACTCAACTACTATTATAAATATTTGTGTTTTGTTTATTCCAGGCCACGAATACTGTATACCATTGAGACTGTAAAAATTGAATTAATACGACAGTCCTTTTATATTTTAATGCCTGCATGAAACGTACTTCCAGTATTGAGTTCTTTCACTTTGTGATTCAGGATGAAAGCACACAAAAGGGACTACTTGGTGATGTCGTTCTAATTGGACTTATACAATAGGTCCAACCTTGTGGTCGTATTTTGTGAGCCATAATTGATAAATCCCAAACTAGTCAATGCTTCCAGGCAACATTAATTTTAATAAGCATTTAACTTATTTTGGCTAATCTCAATTCAGTCTATTTGGTACTGAGTTTTGATACCTTTCTACTGATAGGATCCAGGTAAAAGACTTTGAATTTATATCCATGATATTGATTCATTAACTCCACATTATTAAATTCAGCACTACAATTATGGCACATAATTAGGATTACGAACACAAGAGTATTGGCAAAGTTGGTGCTAGTGAATTGTGTCTAGGCGGCGACCATACACAGATTGTCTAAATTTGTGAGTTGCCGGCGACATATTGAAAACAAGAGAACTTGGAAGCAACACCAACAGGAAATCCACTCGTAAATTGTTGGAAGTAGTACTCTTGTAACATAGAAGTAGACACAACTGCGCGATCATTCCATTGCCACGTAATAGTAATTGTAATGGCAAAGAACTTTGTAAGTCAAGACAGACAGGTGAAATACTAGACGTTAAAAGACAAGAACATTTGAGGAAATCTCCAGTACATCGGCTTTCAAATAGATTACTTTTGCACTACGATTCAGTAAAGAGTTGATTTCACTTCCCGACGTCTAATGTCTCCGGGTTGTGTATGACTGTAATTGGCAATCTCAAGAAATCAGCATTACTTTCTGAGAGCCCCATTTGAACTACAAATAAGCTGCGGAAATTATTTACGAGAAACCATCTCCACCTTTACAGGAACATAATTCCGCCAAAGTATTCTCTCTAAGATTAACGTGCTCAAGTTACGGCTCTCATCAAATTTTATGGAAAAATAATGTCGAAATGCATACTGATTTGAAGCATTCCTTCATTCCAGTAGTAAAAACTATATGAGTATTTTTGGAAGGAAGCGGAACTTTCTATTCCTTTTATAACATCATGCTTTTCCCAAAGATATGTTACTGAATACCGTTCACTACATAATGCACGAGTACACATACAAAGGATTTATTTGTGGACCTATGACGTCGGATTTGCTTTCTCTTGCTATCATAGAGATAAATCGTCAAAATAATCTCCAGTGTTTGCATCCAGTAAACTAGCAATCCAGTTCCAATTTGTATAAATGCACAAACATATAAACAGATGTGTCATTTGGCACGTGGCACACTTTATTGCATGTACAAAAATCAGAGACTCTATTACTAAAGCGAATTAACCAATAATTAAATCACCAGTTCTTAAAAGGATACCGCATAGACCTTATGGAAAAATGTACGCTGTTGGGAATCGCTAAAAAATTTTAAATGTTGTAGCTATTGGCACACTGAACAAGTTTTGTGAAGGTCCTACTCTCAAAAGTCTAGCCGTTTGAAGGGTAGAAATACACAGTGGGCCTGTAAAGTGAAAGCAACAGAGTTTCATGGGATTTTCATAAGGTTAAAAACGAAATGAATAGACTGCGAACAATGTTCTAGCATATGTATAACAACAAAACGCATGTAGATGATATTTACTGCTGCACTTGGTTGGAGTAACTCATTCAATTTATTTGATTTCTAATACATGTCAATAGTATACAAACACAATTCACCTTCACCTGCTTTCACCTTACATGCCCACTGTATTATGGCCAAGCGGTTAGACTTTCGGGGGTAGGTCCTTCACAAAAGTTGTTCAGGATGTCAAGGACTACAATGCAGGACAGTTTAACTTACGGATTACGAAGGTTAATTTTTGTAAATGGATGACCTTCCAAGTTAAAGGTATCAGCCGCATTAGTGGTTGGAATAAATTTAACCATGAATTGGAACTCATGAGGTGACTAACTTTTCCTCAAGAAAGTAAGGAATTACAAACAGCCATCCAGTTGCTTAAGAGCAATGCATTGCAACATATTGAGATGAAGGAACTCGCCGTCTAAATCTGAGTTATGTATTACTTACTGTACTTGTGGTATTTCCTGTAGAAATATTTATATTATATGTATTCTGTTGTTCTGATTTACCGCGTTTCTTATTCTTAAACTTTACTAATAAACTTGAACGAAAATCACTTTAGTTCCCTGACGTCATTCCTCTCAACTCTCAGACAGAGTTTTGAAACTGTGCCCGGATTATCAAAGATTATTAACTATGAGTATCAAGACATTTTATGGTCCAATTTAATTTGCAAGTGATTCGTTCTTAGTTTAATAACATTTTGTTGGTCTGTCCATGGATATGAAGAATTAGTCATATTTTCCTTACAACACCTTCAAGACTACGGCAACGTACATGTTAATTAGGAAATCATTAACTGTACAATTCTTTGTTACGATACAGGAAAACATTTTATTAGGAAAGTCAAACATGAAATTTTATTGATACGTCCAGAAAGGAGATGAAATATAGACCTTGTCACTATGATGATCCAAACCTAATGTAGATGATGTCAGAAAAGGTTAGACACGCGGTTTGTAGAAAGTTTAGTATCGATCCCCATATTATTTAAAATCATGGTTGTAAATAGCGCTCAGACCACGGTGCGCAGATACTATGTTACTTAATATGAAATGAAATTGACTCGCGGGTATAGTTCAATTATTTTAACGAATTTGATCAATTTCATTTTATTTTGTTTAATTTAATAGTTAATCCTCGCCACGGCCACGCGTTAGATTGGTAATACCAGCTTAATCCTGAATTTTAGGATATCATTCAATGGCGCTTCCGACCATCTTTTTCCGGTATTATTTAACGAATCAACTAAATCGTATGACGTATGGTTCCATTAAAATTCAATTGAAAATAAGCAGACAATTTTACTAAACTACAAGTTAGAACAATGTAAAAGCATAATTTGGATCGAATGATTTAGTCAAAAAGTCACTTTGAATTGATTTGGAGTGTTTGCGACAGCCATTGATTTGTAGGTAATGTTGATGTCCGACATTGCATTTTTGGATTTTTTTTTTATATTTTTTTTTACTTCTGTTTTTTCTCACTAAGGGACCTCCTGATTAGATCAAGTTTACTACTTTGTTTAGCCATCTCGGCAAAACTGAGAATTTTTAATCGACACGCCGGTACGAGCCCTCCTAGTTATTGTAATCAGCTCTTGAAACCTACCCACACAAATGAATACCCTGGATGTTCAGGGAAATGGAAAACGGTAGTGACTATAGTACTGTTTTTCAAAAAATCTTGTCATTCGAATTGCATCTGACCCATTGAGCGGACACTCCTGAGTACATTCATATGGAAGAAGCAAGACTAAGAGAATTTCAGAAAAAAATTATTTAATCTTTTATAGGTTTGTAGGACAAGGGTAAAATTTCTAGGTACTTTAGTTGGAACGTCCATCCATGACACCACGCAAGGGAGAAAGTAGTTTTTCCAAAAGCAGTATTTTAGTCGGCATGGAAGAAAGAAATTTATATTCAAGACGAGGAGCTCCACAATCCTCGAATGAATGAAACATAAGTAATGCAAGGTAATATGAAAGAATAACTCAACTGTTATGTACAAACTGTATGGTTTTTGAAAATGCGAGGGGGTCCTAAGACCGGAAGGAAGGATCAAGGTGAGTCGTAGCTTTCTCTTCTTCTCGTCTTCCCAAGAATAAGACTTAAAGGTTTTTCTCTTCTTCCGTACATATTATTATTGCAAGTCCCAGCTTTTTATGCAAGTTTTATTTATTTGAACCTACACACGCATCAGGAATTTTACCTTACAGTCCCACGTTTAGAGGGAAATTGTATTTTTATGAGTTAGACTCCTACTTACTCATACATACCTAAAACATGATTCATGCTGGCCAATGTAACCTTTCCATTAGAAGAATTTCTTCTCAGAGAGGAAAGCAATGGAAATCCTACCTTAAAATACTGTCAGAGTCTAAGGCAAGTTTTATAGGAAGAGAAATTGAAGATAAAACTATTTTTTTTACCTCAACAAAGACAAAACCTTGACAGCACTGTTTCAGTTTATACTCAACTTGTCAATATGGAAGGATACCACATGTCCACACAGCAGGTGATATTGCAATTTAAGTAAAAAACTGAATCAGAACGACTGTCCTTGTTATTATCTGAATGGTCTATTTTTAGCGAAATTACGAGGTAGACCACTCTATTTTAAAGAGTCCTCTTTTTTGTTAATTTTGAATCAAACCTTGTTACCGGTCGCTGATAATTAAATTTCGGATATACACAGGGAAAAACACAGTCTGGAAGAAGTTTGTACATTACATTGTAGCATTACTGGTACTCTTAGCCCACGCAGTCCGTTATTACACAGGGGCACCGCACCCAAAATCGTTTACCGGTAAGATATGGTCTTCGTGCTTTGAAGATAATATACTTCACATGAATTCTTTCCTAATACCAGGGGTATTTCTGCAGTCTATTCCACAAACAGTTCACGGTGATATTGACTAGGCAATGTCAATTAACGTGAACAATTCTTGCATAACGTCCGGCAGAGAAAGTTTGTTTGAATAGCAAGTAATTAGAAAAATGATTAAAGTGTGAAAATTGAGATGAGGGACGAAAGTGAGAAAGTGTTGTTGGAGAGGATGAATAGTTGTGGAAGAAATTCTTGTGTCTGGTTTGTCCGGGGTTAAAGTGTCACTCGAAAGGAGATGTTGGAGGGAAGTGGAGAGAAAGCCTGTTTTTCATGGGGAGACAAGGCTTTGGCTTTCTCTTAATGCACGGTGAGTGATTCTGTGCCAAAGGGAAGAAACTATTAGGAACCTGACGTCTACGTCATGTTCTGACAAATGAAGTATAGCTGAGAAGAAGGACCCGAAGGCCAGGGAAAAGGCAATGGAAAGCTGTAAAAGCGCCACCCATCTCCTCTTACTTTTGTCTAGTTCAAAAGTTTTCCTCACCCGCAGGATAAAAGGACGAAAATGTGTTCTTCAGGTAGAAACTTGAGTGCAGGACACGAGAAATTTAATTGGAGACAATCTTTTACAGCTATCGCGTACTGACAAAAGTAGAAAGTGAGTGAGTGAGCAACCAACCAAGAGATATTTCCCCTTCCATCAAGGGAAAATGTTATCGGATGCACTTTGGTCTTGGAATCTTCCTGACCGCATTTATTATATATATATTCTGAGGGTATCTTACTCTTAGACTTTAAACATCACAATGTGACTGCGTCTACGAGAAGTACAGAAAGTGCTTTCGTTAAGTCCTGGTAGAAAAGAGTGCAAGTGCAATATGATTCGTTTTATGCCACAGTCGTTATTAAGTAATATGGAATACAGACAGTGAGTACTGATTACCTGCTAAATAGTTTCATTGGTTGTTTCGCTGTCAATTTGTGGGTTTTGAACAAATCTATTTGTGTCCCGATTTTGCTGACATTTGCATCTTAAACAGAATTAATCATTTACGTTATAGGTAGCATTGTATTAGTTGTAGAGTTAACACTAGGGCATGATTCCACCCACCTAAATCTGGAACGCTGATTCATTGTAATTCGTCATCTGGGACGTAAAAGATGGAAATGCATTTTTTTAAATTTCATTCTCTAACTATTTTAAAGGTCCGTAGCAAGTTTAGTTTGCATTACTGAGTATGAATATATTTAACATTAGTCTGAATTCAGACCAACGACTCAGTGTCTTGGACTCAGTTTTCAAAGCATGTTTAACTTTTTTATCTTAGCGATGAGACTTCAGCTGATTTCTTTCCACAAAATTCTCCATCAAAAGAACATTTATTAGAGTATGCAAAAGTGGAATTGAGATGCAACACATATACATAATACGGAGTGCTTATATTTGTTCACAAGCAAGCCAGGACATATAAAAGTTGAAGTGAAGACCTCATGTGTAGCATGCGTGCATGCTGTAATTGAATTCCACTTGAATGGGATTTATTTTCTTGTTCTCTTGTCTCGAATCCTTCATTTTTGTGTACTCTCCGATTAGTATGGTCTAAGCACTCCACACAGTGCGCTGCAGCGAACTTACGTTTGGTTTTAGTCCGTGTTTTCATTGCCTGGTTTAAATTAATGAGTGAATTTCAAAGGTTGTGACTGATAAATTAAGTTGGTTGTGGTTGCATCGACTGAAATTCCTATTGAACTTACTGAATTAAAGTAACTGCCGATTTAAAGCCAGACTATTCAAGTTTTATCCAAAGCAGTAGAGAAAACAAATGTTTCATTCTGGTTGAGTAAAGTTTTGCGCAGATCCAGACGAGATAACTGTCAAAGAGAAGTATTTGTAGCTCTGTGGCATAAAAGTACTCACTAGATTGATGAGTCCTTTCTGACTGTCAACCAGTTGAGAGTTATTCCTTCCCTTCGTATGTATTTCCACAAAAAGAAACAACAGTCATCAAGACTGGGCATCTAATATCTGTGCCATAAACAGTGCGGATCATAACTTCTAGAATGTACTAAGCTATTCTTGCTGTTTACCCAACGGGTATCGCCGCTCCTAGCAATTTGGAGCTAAAACATTCAAGATATTTCATGTTCTTTCCGGGTAGATTCATATTACAAATTTTCTGTGCGCCGCGCACACTAGGCGCATTACCTACTGTAATATTTTTTGCAAATCTACATCTAATTTTGGAGTAAGTCAATATAATCCACCCTGTATAGCTCACCTCACAACTCTCATATTTTGTGCAAAACATTTTCACAAAGAAATATTAATAGCACGTTCAGTCTTGACATTCCTATCACCAATCCGCTCCTTGACGATGAGTCAACAGGAAATACCGTACTTCTTCATCCATTCTTCAGTGTCCCATGTTTTTTCAGCTTTCAATTTATCATGACTTCAATTCGGACTTCTATAATACTTAATATATTTGTGTGATAATAAGATAATAGTAAAGCTCGTCTCCAAATATACAAATTTACTTAGTTTTTCTAAGAACTGTCGACACTTGTCTGACCACTATTAACGTTTAGTTAAAGCTCTTAGTGACCATCATCTTGCTAAAAAATACGCGTCTTTCATAGTACGCCCATGTCATTCTGTCAGAAAAACCATTTTCGGCTCGTAGCTGATGAGGATATCATTCCTAGGTAATGGTTTTTCTGAAGAATAGACTAAATCAATTAATGTGAACATTTTATCCTAAAGTGCTTCGGGGAAGTTCAAACAGTAAATTTGTCATCAATTAGTATGTGTTTACGGAAACAAATAGAAGACAGAGTTGGGCTAAAAGATTGTCTGATTTTATTCATTGCACATTGGGTCTGGGTCGTTCATGTCCCAATTGAGATCGATTTACAAGACTTGTACTACTGTCTAGTAGAATGCCAAGTTTACCAAAAACATACACGCGCTCCCGAGTACCCGTGATTTACAGATATTCTATTGACGTTCCCGCCCAAATACTCCAGGATACACCAGAAAATGTAGATTTAAAGTGATAAAAACAAAGCGTTAAATCTAAGGGGAACAATTTTTTACATTGAAACAGACAGGGTTTGTTTCAGGGACGAGGATTGGTTGTACTGAAAGGTGAATGCCATGGATTCCTTAACTTTCTCCTGTCTTGGGTATTTGTCATTGTCCCACCTAATTCACAAAGTGAAACAAACTTGGTCCCATACTTCCTTCGTTATATATTTTCAAACCATCCGATCCTAAAGTCGAAATCATTGAACCAACTTTACTTTACACAACAACAAGAGTTTGTTGTATGTAATGTAGTACAAGAGAAGCACAGTTGTAAAGTGAAAATACTTGAGGACAGGGGTAAGCGGGGTTGAATTGAGCCAGTCGAAATAGTACTAGAGTGAAAGTCTCCAGGATATTTATTGTTTCAGGGAAAGAAAACAACAGATCCGGAAGAACCGCGTGTCCTGGTACAGCAATCCTATTCATTGCGTTGTAATAGGTGACTTTGGCCTACCTTCTAGAAAAGTGATGAAAGTCTTCCAAACGGATGATAGATGGATGCCCCTGAACGTAGACTTTCTTCCCGACTTCACTTTGTCACCTAAAATCCGGGATTTCTATCCCAAACGAACCCGAATCATGTTAAATTCACACGACGCACCATTTCCAAAAGTCTTTTCTCTTTTCCATTTCATTTCTTTCTGGACTAACCATAAATATCTGGTTTTCTTGGCACGCCGTAATAGAACTGTACAAACGTATACAAACATATTCCAGGAATATTAATCGAACTAAAATATAAACCTTACTCGGATTTAGAATTACTAAATTTGAATGTGCCCTATTTTCCTCAGGCTTTCCACCGGGGTCTCCATGTCGTCAACAAGGTTTAAAGGTTTAGGACAGATCCCGTTTCGTGGTCACCGGTTAAAGGGCTAGTGAGGGTATTAGATAATGGATGACCACGCGAGGCTGAAATTTTAGAACAGAAGCTGTACTAAACTAGTCTGGATCATCATTCCAAACCCGTGGAAATATTTCTCACTTCCTTGACCTTTTCGGTGGCTCTATTTAGTGACGTCCCAGACAATTCTATGACGTCAGGATATTCTTCCGTTTGAATTGAAGTCAAATCCGACCAAGCATGTTTTTGTAAAGAGAAGATATGCGGAGTCTGTTAAAATTATCATCCCATGGTTCACCCTTGGAATTCTGCTACCTGTCAAGGTAGAAGAGCAATTAAGTTATTGCACTGTAAAGCATGAATAACCTAGATTTTGTAATTATAATTTTGTAGAGAGAATTAAGGATGATGCGAGCAGAGAAGCACTATATTTAGAGCTGAGCACAGAAAGAATTGGTAACAAATTGACTTTTGCCTTGAATTATAAATTCGAGATTGTAAGTTCCATGGCGCCTAACGTAATTTAATTAGTCTTTTCTTGTGCAAGTCTGCATTTGTGATCCTGAGATTACATCTCCCGCGCACTACTGCAGTGCAATCTGGAAGAGATACTAGGATTATTTAATAATTGAGTGAAGGAAGTCTAAGGTCGACCTTCTTCCGTTACTTTGTCCAACCGTGTTTCAAAGCAAGAGTTTGAGGTTGAGTCTTGTCTTATGATGAAAGTGGAAACGGGAAATCAGAGGAGCAAGCAAATCCGTTTTCCCATGTTACTAATAAATGAAGGTAAGCAAATTACTATAATTAAAAAAAAAGAACATTGGAACAAGGTTTCTTCTACTCTAACTGTGAGAGACACAACAGAAGGGTGATCAAGGACTGGGCTACTTACATGTAAAATACTAAACATTACAAAAAGGTCGAAGAAGTTACATAATACATTTCATATCCTACTTTTTTTGGTGAATGTGTGTGAGAGAGATTTGTGAGGATGAAATTGAAACTCGGCTCTTTTCCTCCCCGAGAAAGCACTCAAACCTTAAGTACTTTCCTTCGCCTTTGGAGTGAGTCGTGCTTTGAATTTTAATTTCAGCCCGTAGCGCCAAGACACACCTTGGGAATGAAAACCCCTCATTTATTTCTTCTGCGATTACACCTTATCAGGTCCAACAATCCTTTCCAACTCCTTCAGTCCTCTATTTCATTGCTATGATTCAAGTTCGTGTTTAAAAATATAAAATTTGCATTGACTTATGTACAAACACAAGTGGGCTTAGACAGAATTCTTTGACTTGAGTTGAACTTGAGTTGAAGGATGTCTCGACCAGAATTATGCATTGACAGTCGGCAGATTTTATTTGAGTTAATTCTTATCGAGTTTATGAACAGAAAACGAGCTTCGTATTCATTGTTGAGAACAGCAAAGGTTGATATTCTTGGTTATGTTAGAACAAATTAACTACTTATAACCAAATATTACCAAATATTCACTGGATGCATTACACCATGTCTTCTTTTCGGCAGCACACATATTGTGATAGTGGTGAAAGTTCACTTTCACCTAACTGTTTCATATAATACCTCTCCATTGAGGTGTAAGAACCAATTTTTAGTTCGAATGGCGGAAGGAAATTGCTCTCCAGTTGGAGAAAGTGAAAGATAACTTTTGACTAAAAATTTTAAATTGCGATATCAAAACTCTTCAATTTAACACAAAAATAGGGAAAAGTCAATCCAATTTAGTAAAGAAAAGTTGTGAAAAAGGACATTTACATAGCAGCATACTTGCGGGATTCAGCATTGGAGTATGGACAAATACATATGTTAATTAAATGGTTGAGAAGGCTGGTATTTACTTCCGTGGTGAAAGGTGACTTTCACCTAAAAAATGCGAAGATGTTAACCGTAATTCAATTTTACACAGAAATGTGGAGTTAGAGCATTTTAGTAGGAAGAAAGTGGTGAAATGCTGTGACTTTCACTTAAAAATTACATGAAGCAACAGAGCTGGGATTTCTGTTTGCGAAGTCAGCAAATCGCGTAAGTATGGAGGATTGTAATCACTGTAATAGGAGAAAGTAGACACAGCGAACTTTCACTTGACAGTTATCAAAATGAATCCTACTTGGTAGAGGAATAAGGGAGTCACTTGTTGAGAACACTTTTAGTCTGTATTAGAGAATTTGTCAATTAAGTACGTGCAGAAGGATAGTAATTCCTCTCTGCATGTGAAAGTAGTAGGCGTTCATGTGTGAGTAGTTTATTGTGGATGAATAAAAATAGTGCATTTTCCATTTTCGTTTTAAAAGGTTTAGGTGGTTGATTTGGCCAGGACTATTCAGTTTGGGGAGAAATACAGTTGGTAAGAGAGCTGTTGACATGCCCTCCATGAGAGACTCCTTCCTGATCCCACGTACGTGGACGAGACCAACCCTTCACAAACTTACTCAAAAGGCTGGACATGACAGCTGTTGTGTTGGTCGTAATTCATAGTAAGCTTTACGGCATCGCCACCATGCTCCTGACAGAACCGGAGGATTTTATCCAATATCCAAACTGGCAAGTTGATCTACTTCCTGAACAAAATTCACATTGACACTTCAGCGTAAGTGCTTCGTGAGTTTCGTGAAAGTTTCAATTTGTGCTTAGAAATGCTAATAACTAAAGACAAGGATCGATTTCAGAAAACTCTGGAATTTGATAGTTATTTCCACATAATTAATTTAGAAAATTAAACGCCCTCACACTTTTAGCTCTTTTTCCAAGTCACAATGACAGAAGTCTGTTCGTGAGGACACCTGCAAGGGCCGGACAATTCTACGATCTGAAACATTGTCTGATTCGACCTGCGGACTCAACATGAAGTTTTTCTTGACTGGTCTCAATCCGGCTTAACCTATATAACTGTCAAGAAAAATTGAAAGTGCAAAAAGGCGAGAACAAATAAAATTCCTGTTAGTTTTAGTCGCACTCAATTAGAAGAATTACAGAAACGAGGAACCGTAGACATAAATCAAAGCATTTCAATATTATCTGAAAAAAAACTAAAAGGATTAGATCAATAAATAAAATTGTTGAGTAAAGCTGAGCTATAAAAATGAATGGTGTGGCTTATTAAGTATCTATCACCTGATCCCATTCCATGGACCCACATTACACGCGGGACATATTTATTTAGTTTTCGTGAGTTACTTCTAGAATACTTTTTATGAACTTTGTAAAGGTTTTGCCGCCATCCTGCCAACCCACATATAGAGTCTATGATAGAAAGTAAGTAGGTATTAGAAATAGTGTAGTAGCTCCGAATGTTTTCTTGGATAGAATGGTGACCTCCACTCAACTGGAAATCTCATGATACATAAAATACGGTTTCTCGTAGACTTGTGTGTGTACACGTGATGTATGTAAGTAATACTTGAAGCAGTTAAAAAGTTTGTTCTGTTTGTTGTTGTTGAGGTTTGGGACAGACTATTCAATGGGATTTCTTTATGAGAAAGGAAGTTATAATGGATGGAGATGGACTTGGACGGGTTGGCACAAAAACCCTGTACATGTGTGTGTGGAGTTGATGATAGGGGAAAAGAATGTTGGGTTGGTTTACTGCTCAAGAATTGGAAATCTCTTCTTACATGGATAAGAAGAGTCTTTTCATGGAAAAGTGACGGTTCTCTTCAAAGTGTACATACTACTATTTCTAACAAGGAGTACTACTTGGGTGTCACATTTCGAGATCTTCAAGATTACTCAAATCAACCATACTGAATTTCCAAAGGAGGGGGCACACACCTTTTGGAAAACTGTACGCCGTTGGAATTTCTTCGAGTTTTGATATTTTGTAGGCCTTGTAATCCTGTACAACTGTTGTGAAGGTTATACCCCCAAGAGTCTAACCGTTTGGCCGCTAAAAATACACAGGTGGGCATGTGCTATGCCGCAGAGTGAAAGCGAAAGTGAAAGTCATTCCAACCTGTGCATTTCTAGCGGTCAAACGGTTAGACTCTTGGGGGTATGACCTTCACAACAGTTGTACAGGATTACAAGTGCCACAACATATCAAAAATCGAGGGAATTCCAACGGCGTACATTTTTCTATAAGGTTCGTGCCCCTTTCCTATACTTGAAGGTATTACGGCACATGCAGTCCAAGCTTCATCGGTATGGTGGGGTGCTTATAGCTCGGGCTAACAAAACTAACGGGTAATTGTTCGTAGTTACTTTTAGACGTCTTTCTTCACTTGAATTTTTTTAATTAGTGATGACTGTACTTTTGTTGGACCAAATGATAAAAATCCACTATATGTACCACCTAATGTTGTTTCGCCTTGACATACTGGTGAATGGTCAATTACACCGGGTATTTATTGAAATCCGTTATTGATTATTAATCACGAGCCATATTGCTAACCTGTCCTTTCAAAAGATTGTCAATACCGTGAGACAATGAACCAAAATTTATTTTTATAGCCAAAGATTACATGCAAATTTGAAACCAGGACACTCGGAATGAGATGTCAGGAAAGTTGTAGCTAGATGTAACGATTAACGACCAAAGCGTGTACCTTGATAGAATACCTCTTGGACGAGGCAATAGGCATAGATGCTAGAGAAAGACCTTATTACTTCTGATGAGATAAAAAACAAGAAGTTGGAGAACCACGAACTCGTTCATGTCAGAATCGAATCTTTTCAAGCTGCCAACCATCTCACATGATAAAAACCGGCTTGACAGCTCACATCTCCACGTCAAAATCGTACTCCTCACTACCGGGGCAGCCAGCCCAAGAATATATACTGCTTATGTTTCCAATCTACCTCACTCGTGTGAACAAAATAAAAGGAGAAAGTAACATTTCTGTCGACTGACCCTAGCAATACTGCTCATAAAAATACTGTAGAATAAGGAGTTCAGAAAACCTCGACTTTCTCCTTGCACAGGTATTTTTGTACATATGAGTCAAACTCCCAAAAGATCTCAATTTCACCGTAGCCTTCACATCAACCAAGAAAGTTTTATCTGTGTGCTAACTCAATTAATTGGATTCTATTTCCTCAATCCCATCTCAATTCTGGTGAAATTAGAAATTTATGACTTGGATTTCTCTCGGGATTCTACGGTTTGGGTAAGCATGTTTGAGGTTCTGCCTTCCTCCCAAACAATCAAGACTCGTTTCTAATTACCAATACTCTCAATCTCCTCGTTCTCCACCTGACTTCAACAGATTCCATTTCGAAAATACTTGCCACCGACTGAAATAAGTATTACTTATGGAATTTAAAGTTTACCAAAAGTAGTCGTTTGGTTAAAAAGAATCAGCTGCTGTTTGAAGAGTGGTCAGAATGCACTCACATTTGAGGAAAAGATATTCGCTGGCTGCTTACCATAAAAAGAGCTCCCACATTACGAGTTAGATACGTTTGAATATAGAAGCTTTTCTAAAAAAAATTGAAGGACAATGATGACTTTGGTAATTTGTTATGAGGAAATACAATTGTCAACATTTCCTGATTTTTCCGTAAGGGTTTGGATTTGCTGTTCGCAGGGTGGCACGTAACATTTGATTCCCTCGGCATCCCAATCAGGGGAAGTCAGACAAGAAATGGGGTATAAATATTGTAGAGAATCTTATGAGAGATCTAGGAAGTTATTCCGCTTGAAGATGAGATGCATGTAGCGGCGCTGACGAGCGCTTAAATAAAAATCGGCGTTAGAAGACTCCGAAAAGGGGTTCTTTGACATACACACGCCCTAAAAATTTCTTTTTCGAAAAATCCAGCAATTCTGTCCTTTTTGCTATGCATTTTTTCAAATTTTGATTCGATTTGGAGAAGGCCGATTTTTCATTGGTGACGCAATGAAGGAAATATTCTGGGGTATTTGATGTTTGTTGTGATAGTCAATTTTTTTCAAAACCGTCAAACAAAATTTTTAAAATTTCTGAAAATTTCTAAAAAAGACAGCATCTGTGGATTTTGAAAAAAAAAAGATTTTCAACTTGCTTATGTCGAGAAGCCGTTAAAATATGTGTTATAGAGTCCTTTTAACCTATTTTTACTTGAGCGCTCGTCAGCGCTCATGCGGAACAGCTCCATAAATTCTTCATGAGATTCTCTTCAAAATGCAGATCGCACTTTTTTCCGAATCCCTTGATTGAGCTGCCGATAGGGAGGGGGAAAGGTTACGTGCCACCCTGTATAATATGACGATTGTGTGGAATTGAAGTTGTTTAGGTATGAGGAAGGATTTCTGTGTTGATAAAATTACAACTCAATCTGTGAGATGGAAAAGCGTGGTAATATGGTGAAGTATTACTACTGTTCTGTAGTAGAACGACTATCTTCAAACTATTTTTCCTTGTATTCCTTTCCGCCCAAAGTTTTTTTTCTTCCGTGCGGTAGTACGGCTTGTATGGTAATGTTATGGGAAGAAGATTCTCCACTTCTGGAAGCATAAATACATAAACTATGCTGGGCATGAATTTTAAAATCGGAAGCATGAAAGTAAGAACAGAAGGGTTTTGCAGAGGAATAATAATACGAGATCAATGCAACGGCGCCCGGCCGGATGAACCAGATGCTCTACAACTCCTCTTACGAAATCCAAAATAGAATCTCAGCACACCGGGGAAACCCAATGTTTTTATCCTACTTTTTGTGCCTCTCTTTTAACATTAACAAAATTTGAAAACAGATTTTGAAGTACTAACATCAAATTTCAGCTGCTTTTCAAGTTGACTGATGAGAATGCAGTCAATTCGACAAAAGCATATCCGTAAGCCCATGATTGTATCAGAAAGAAATCAAACATAAATAAACATTCCTGGAAAGGCCGGCACAGGAGTACGACAGGGTATTTCTGTTGGGTACGTAAATTACTCCAAATTGATTTGGCTCTCCACAATCAATATGATTGAAGATGAGGAAATAAAAGCCTCATCTATCAGTGGGACATATTTGACGTTTTTGGGAACAAAATAAAGCCTTTAGGATTGCACGTTGTTAAAGGACTATTAGGCTCATTTGTCTCTGCATTTCTAAATTTAAATTGGCTCGCATTTCTTCAGTTTGTTACTTTAATGCCGAGGTTTTACAATTCCTATATACAAAATCATTTGAATATGAAATAGAACTGAACCAATTTTTGGAATGTCACATTTTCATACAATATTCCATAAATTCGTCAAGAGAACGTATCAACAAGAAAATTAATGGACGTGGATTCTCCACAAGAATAATTTGACCATGATGCTATTGAAGATTTCACCAAAACTTAGTTTGTAAAATGGACCGCACCCGGTTTTGAGGTTCTCAGCAAGCAACAGAAAACGTTCCTTCTTCATAGGGAAAACTAAATAAATAGAAGTTAATATCTATGCGATTCATGAAACACAGAAAGTGACAACGCTAGGTGGACATGCCAGACAAACAAACGAGTTTATTCATGCTATTCTTTAGCTGAACGTAGGAGTGAAATTCCAGTCTCAAGATACCCTGTCAACAAGAGTTCTTGTGGATCAAGTTTCAACAGCTCCTAAAGTTTCAACGATCAGAACAAAAACCTCAACCGAAATGACCTCGTCACTCACAAAGGTCATTTAAGGTTCCGCTTGTCCCCATCACATTTCGATGCAACAGAATTCGCATCCTTCACGAAAATATACCTGTATTACCATGTGGCCTAGGAGTTCCTGCTGTGGTCATATAGGCTGGATCTGATCGGAAAAAGGGTGGAACGAAAATCATTAACAAAGTATTGCAATAATCAGCGCGATCCAAACACCATAAGGAAAGTTCTTCTTTCAAGTACCACTATCAGACCGGAATATATTTGAATTACGAATCAGATTACTGCACTGCATTGTGTCTGGGCTGAACTCCATTACATCGTTGATAAGAAGAAAGAACTACAAAAGACACAAAGACGAAGTTATTTCTTGATTCCCGAAAATCGAATTCATTCACTTGAGTCTATTGGGAGGTGTGAGAAATTGATGCAACGGGTGTATGAAGCATTTGAGAGTAAGTTCTTTCACGTCTTTCTGGATAAACGTGTCCCATGAAACAAGGGGTAGATTTCTTTCATGAATAGTTGTAGTTAGGATGAAATATTGGACTTGGGAGTATTTGAGAGCGACACACATCGATTTCCTATGCCATCCTCGTTAAAATGACAGGGAGATTGAAGATATCGGTGAAATAGATACAGTCATTATACAGGAAGTAACCTCATTGCATTGCAGTGGGGGCGAAAGATCAACGTTCCAAAGTACTGCCGAGTACTTTCTCCATACTCCAGTATGGAGAAAGTCATGTTGCTAAGGAGAGCCAATCACTACACGTCCCGTTCCTCCCTGTCGCATTGTCATCATCCTCTCGTACTCTCTGCTTTTCAGGAACAAAAACCAAGTCATCGAAATCCAAACAGAAGAGTTGTTTAAACACATGTTTCCAAATCTCATCCTCTCCGATGTACTTCGTTCCCTGTCACGTCAATTCACTAAAGACAAATCCAGGAAACCCTCAGCCTCAGCTTGACTGTTGCCGACAAATCAGATTGTGGGAATGCTTTCTCTCAGAAACGAGTCCATTACAGGTTTGAATCAATTCAGAGTACGTTCGACTGTACTATGGCAATAAAATGGCAATTAAACCTCGTTGGAAGTAATCTACTGGAGTGTCAAATCCAGATTCTATTACTTTCACTAAAATTAAATTCACTGTACGTCGAGTACTGAATTTGCTTTCGCAATAATTACAATGCCTTTGGTTCTCGTCCAACTTGGCTAAACGCAAACCAAGGTAACGTAGTAATTAGTGATGAGACTGAGAGAAAGATCTAATTGATTAGAAAACCTAGCCTGGTTTACACTTACCTTTGCCCTTCATTTTCCGAGAAACTACAACCACTTATGAATTAGGACTGCGGCCGTGTCAATAAATAAGTAATGATGATAATTACTTATGGATTAATTGAAATGCGAGAAATCACTGGTGGCACTAAATAGAAGTTGTTACCTGAATTTCATCACATCAAGAAATATGCATATTATGCTGAATGCATCTTCCAAGGGTCTGTGGTAATCTTGTGTATACTAGATCAAAGAGCTGCACCCAGTGGTCTGTCGTACGAACAGGGAATTTCCTTAATTAACCTCACCTAGAGAGAGAAATAAACTTTATTCAAGTTTCACTGCCCACCATTGTGAGATGTGAAATTTGACACAGTATACAAATTAATACATGAGTACATTCGGACATATGGATAAGGACATTTTCTTTTACATTTAATAAATGCTCATACGGTATTAAAACTTTTGTAAAATGTATACAGAGTCCTTAATTACTGATTCGACAATTTCTTAGCTATCTCGACTGCGATTATTTCCTTGACCAAATTAAAGTTGGATAAGTAAAGTTTGAGCTGGACAAGTTTCGATACGCGCATTTGGGAATTGAAAGGTCTGGTAACGTGGTGGGTTTAAACAAAAATTTGACACGCCTATTTGGGACGTCACACCTAAAAGTGCCCAAATATAATTTATTTTGAACTTTAGAAAGTTAACCCTTGAACTTTGGAAGATTTAGTTTGAAATCGCTTATAACTGTGACGATTTCTAAGTTCCAAGAAATGTATTGAAAATAGCAACAACGTACGTCAAATGACGTCAGTCCAAGTTTGTGTATTTGTACACACCACACCCCATGAAGATTTTATTCCATTTCGTGCTGACAGATTTCCCAAGTGTTCATACGAGTTTGGATAACTTGATTCGATTCATGTGGTGAGGAAACACAAATTAATAAGATTTTCTCTCCCGCTCATCATTTGACTCATGGAATGCATGAATGCACATGTCAGAGGACACAGCGGGGTGTGACGCACTAACTCAGGCCAGGATGTTGGGTGTGTGTTCCTAAAAAGGGCCACGAATTTATAAAATCTAATAATTCGTGCTTTCAAATGGAAAGGAAAATAGAGTTGAGTTTTGAGGAACCTCCCACTATGATGGAGAAGATATCATTGATCTGTGGAAAGAGAGAAAGGAGAAAAGGCCAAAGGTGCTCCGAGTTCGTGCACGCGATCAAACCTTCGAAACACGTCAAGTCTCACCACTGCTACTATTTCTCTGATTTTCATTTTTATATTCCCCGTCTCATGTTATTGATCATGAATGAATCAGAATCAGAATCTCTGTCTGATCTCCAGGATTCTGAACGAAAATCCTTATCTACAGAATTCATTCAAAATGATTTAAACATTAATTCGTAATCTCGATTCCAACTCTGCATTCTGGACATCCCCGTGAGCGGAATCTTATATTGCCGAAGATTACAACTACAAGAAATTTCTCTGACGCAGTAAATTTTTTATTCTTAATGTATCAGGTGTTCACTCAAAAATTTATGGTACGAGGTTACGTACGATTTGGAATTTAGGTAACACACATATACGTATGTACATAAGTAGGGATTTGACAAAAGTCAATTATTTTTTTAGTTATAAAGGTTCCAGGATAGTAATAAAAAATGCCTCATGGAAAAAGGTTCTAAAACTCTGACATTGTCATACGTACTCAAAACGACTGTACCCTTGACACAGTAAAGGAATTGTTATTTGGAAAAAGCGAATAGGAAAGCGGTCGTAACACTCGAGATTTAATGAAAAATATGTCCTTATGCATTTCCCCTTGCAGTGATGTGTGCATTGTATATTCCTGTCCCGTATTCTTACTCTGTTGGTTTGGTACATTAATTCTTGTGGTAATATAAATGAATTGGACATAATTTCGTGGGCTTGGTACAGAGATAGAGTCGTTGATGTATGTAGTAGGTGAAATGTGACCCAAGGGCATAGTCAGGTCTGTCCTTGTTGGGGACTTTTGGTGGTGGTTGGAGTAAAACCACACTACTGTTGTGATATTTGCGGTGATGCCTTCGTCGTTGTCGTCGGGAGTTGTCACAAAAGTCGGAAGATGTGAAATCCAGAGGAAGGTATTGATCCTAGAAGAGCCCCTGAACGAAATGGGTCTTAAACTAATCAAGTTCAACTTGAGTGAGCATCCATCTCTCACGGCCTACCTGTATTCCTCCCTACCTCCCTAACATTCCCCAGGCCAAGAATCCAGAGAAATCCTAAGGAGAAAGTCAGCGTTCCCCGCTTTCTCCTCATACCTTTCTACGTATTCCCTCATCCTACATCTCCAACGACGACGACAACAAAGCAGAGCTGTACTGCATGGGCTTTTCTCTGCTACCAGAAGAAACTCATTACTAATTTCCAGCCTGCTCAAGTGAAATAATTTGGATTGAAAAGCTAAGCTTTGGAATTGATGTCTCTACCAAGTTTGAACCAATGGCAGGAAGGGCAGTTAGAACGTGGGGATATACTTTTAGTTAGTTCCCGTTTCGTGTCTTCCTTGAATAGTTACAGTTCCTTTATTTCAATCCATCCCAAAAAAAGCTTGTTAGGAGGAAAAAGTAACTCTCAATAGTCCCTCACTCTACATTTCCTCTGCATAATGTATGTCGTATTCAAACACATACGGCGTACGACAACGACACACACATGGTAATAATGATATGTATTTATGGCCAATCCCGGAAATGAAAAAACGGTTGTGTACGTGGATATGTTCATTCATGTCCTCCGGTTTGTAGTTTTACGTAGATTTCCGTTCCAACCAAATCATCCTCCACGAAAATCCTAATCAACCCAATTACGACGCTCTGTGGGTCTGTCCCATCACAATATTCTACGGAATGGCGAAAGTACATACCGGGTTGGTTGAAAAACCCGGAAACGGATATATAGTTAAATAAGGGGTACTTCCATGTGTGCTCTATGAGAACATTTCCATGTAGTCAGCATACATGGAAGCAGTTTGGCTTGGAAAGTAAGTAAAGTAAGTTAGTAAGGCGGGGCGTGGGTAATGTAAACGAGACGTGAACTGGTGAAAGAGAAAGCAGAGAGGAATAATAACGTCATGAGAATGCTTTCCCCACATGCATAACTTACATCACAACAGGACTGTGAACTCTCGGTCTTGGTCACAAGGAAATCACTTTTTATGTTAAGAAAAATCAGATCCACTCAAGAATCAACCAAGTATCCGGAGTTCACATAAAGTTTCCACACACTGTTAATTTTAGACATTTTTGAATCATTCTTAACACGATTACTGTAAAAGTCCAAATCTATAGAAAAATGAAAGAATGATTTGTATGCAATGAAACCTGCGTCCGAGGGAACATTTGAAATATTTAGCTCTGTAGGTTTCAGGCTGATCCCATTTTTACGTCAGGAACGGTTTCCTTCTCGTGTCAAATCCCACCAGTAGTAGACTTCAATTTTTGCCTAAATACTTTTTTAGTTTCCGTCTCTGCTGGAACAGGGCCATAGCTATGCTATTACCATTGCCATAAGCTAAGCAAAAGCGATGGGCGATTATGTTATGTGCACACTTGTACACTCCTAGTCCTAGCCATATAAGTACATACTTCTATTCCCATTTCGACCTAAGCTTTGATTTCAAATTTACTATGTAGGCTAACATAACAACTCACTATGCAAGTCCTGTTCTCTGACTATAAATTGATACTGATGAGGTCTCCAACGAATTCTTGCAGCAGCAGGGGTTTAATTGCTAAGAAAACAAAACAACTTAGTACCTGGAGAGCAAGATTGTTAATTATTTTATTTGTTCAAATCCTAGATGTATGACAAGTCTCTCAAGAGTGCTGAACACTGTGGCTTAAGTACAAGAAAATAGGTTATTGCCCCAAAAATTATTAGAGCTTATTTATTAATGATCTGTCTCAGTTAGAATACAATTTCTTCCCGAATTGGTCCGCAATTTTACACTTATCAAGTCTTCGAGGCTGGATGAAAATGCTAATAATTACGGATGTATCCAGATTTAAGCTCCAATGCACTGGCCTTTATGGCAAGCCACTCATACATTTCTCAAATTCCATATCATCAACATTCAAAATTTTTGATGCCCATTGTGACAATTAGACCATTTCGGCACAAGATTACTCAACTTGACTATGGACTTCGTTGCTAAGCAAATTTAACGTCATTGTCTTAGACGTTCTTCAATTCAAGATTTTAGTGGAAATTTGGAAAGTTGCACTTTCACCTAAAAATCGTCCGGGCCTACAAGGTTCTAAAAATATTTTAAACAACCACACGAATCTCATGAAATGGCGTGATTCACACGACTTAGCAGATTCTCGTATTTCTATTAACTTTCGAGGTATTCGTTGCGACACTTTGTTCGTGACGGATTCTTTATTGACTTAAGCATAAATATTCAAGTGTATTTCCGTTTCTTTATTGTGACAAAATTTGATCACTATGGATATGTACGGATGGAAGACAATGCAATGGAATACAGAAAGAGTGTGCCGATACGCCGGTGTACATCATAAAGCGATTGAAGCTTGGTTACAATACTGCTGGGATCTTTGCACAATATTTATATTTTACATACTTGTTTTAATTTTTTTTAAATAAATTGTTAATTGGTTACAAGATTGGCATATATGTCGTTTGATTGCCCTTCGCTCCAGCTGCACCATAAACCAAAGCTGATCAACCTCTAAAGCTGTGACATAAGTACGTCGTATTGTCATAAAATATTTTCACCGAAAAAAATTTCCCATTCCATCATCTGTATGTACTACATGGACCTAACTCATATACTCATACTGACAACATATATTCTGGTGAAGATTCTGTGAATCTGCATTTTAATTTGTACAGTTTGAAACGTCAATTGCACGCCTCACAGATTTTATCCCACTCTATCTGACGTGTTTTTCTGCCTGGCCTTGAACAGGGTGCGAGCACCGCGATTTAGCTTACTAAACATTCAGAAACAAATGACAGGAAATTTTGTTGTAATTTCAAAGACGCAACTAGCCAACTTTCACCGTACGTATGTACTGTAATTGTTCATACTAAAAATGCATATTGTAGTCGTTCGCAGGTATAATTGCTAATGACATTTCGCTGGCATAGAATTACTCGGGTAAGTTTCGTCGTCGTCTTTACTCCTTGCTTACTTATTTCAGTGCACATCAGTGTTTGGGTAAGCTTACGGCTCGGCACGCATGGGTTGGAGAGATGATGGAAAATATAATGTAATGTGTCTCTCAGGACTTGGGCATCGTACTTGCTTTTCCCGCTGACTGACTTTCTCCAATGCTAACAAGGAATTCGACTCGCGTGTAATATTAAAATCTACCTACCTATTGTAGTGTCCTGGTTTCTAACGTCATGTTCAAGTTAAGATTATATCTTTGCAGTGTTAGTTTCTGGTACCCCTTACCGTCTCACTATAGTTCGGATTGGATTATTCTGGATAAACATGGCATGGTGGGAGCACCAGAATACGCCGACGACCCAAAAATGTAGAAACAAAAATGCAAACAATGCTAATATATCCACTGCAGAAACGTCGTCGTCCATAATGTCAAAAACAAGAAAATATTTGGCTACTAAATTGCATCTGCATAGGCTGGGATTGTCGGAACATGCCTGACAAGAATTGTACATAGTATCAAATAGTGAAGTGATTAATTATTTATTTTTGTATAAACGTTCTTATTAGGTTGCTTGAAAGAGACATTACCTGTAAATTATTGTTCCAACTACTAGTTCCTTTAATACGACGAATGCATAGCCAATTCTTGAAATAAAAAAAATATCTGATGACACTTGACAATACTTTCCCTAGTAATGACAATTCGTATTTCTAATTTCAAAAATATTTATTAATTCGACCTCATCTATTCCCATTATCGGTAGTCAGTCTATATCTGGACCCACGAGAAGAGGCTCTATTATAGTTTTAACATTTTTTAAAAGTACTGTGTATGTCTGAATGCGGGGGTAGCACTCTAAAGAATATACAGACAAACAGATAGTTTCATTTTCAATTTGATCCACTTTTACAGAATTAGTGTTAAGTCCTGACTTGCGTGTTATTTGGTTTTCTTAGTCATTTGAACTGCATTTTGTACTTTCAAGGATATGAGATTATTAGTCATTTACTAGATTGCCTGTATGACCTCAAGATTATCTATTTAATATTAATTTACATTGCATTTCTGTACACTGAGTTGAG
>JAQGCA010000628.1:0-24742 GCA_034698945.1 Protaphorura quadriocellata
TAGATCCGCAATAAGATTCTCTACAAAATGCATATCTCACTTTCCGTCCGGCTCCCCCAGTTTGGGCTGCCGAGGGGAAGGGGGGCAAAGGTTATGCGCCACCCTGTACATACTTATCACATGCTCTAAGGATGAACTCACCGGTGATTGGGATTGAAGGTTTCCTATCAATCAGTTCCCACAGTCTCGTCGATGCACCTAACCCTTTATTCATTTCCGAATAAAAAGAACTCAGACCTCCTATTGCAACTCCGACGTAAGCAGCGTATAATAGAAATGCGGACAGGTTTCCAACTGTAATTACTGGATAAAAAAAGTCAAAATATTAAAACAAAACTGAAAAACTGATAATAGAATATTGAGTCTCGAATTGTCCGAATGCGAATAAAACCTAATGAAACTATTCAAAATTATCTGTTTTACGACAATTGAATTTATAATTATTTGATCGGACGAAGCTCTAGTCTGAAAAATAATAGTTTACATTAACTTACCGGAATCAGTCACCATTGAACCCCCATAATAAAGAACAGACAATATTATAAAATTGCCACTGAGTCCAGTCTAAAATTAAAAAAAGATATGAGTTTTGAAAAACGTAAATTATACGGGTAATTTAAAATTTTACCATTCCGAAGAAAATCCCTTGTGCCAAGGCTTCTTTGTACGACAGAGTAAGAACATGGTCGATCTTATTCTGATATTGCATGTTTTCAAAATTCTCTTGGCTAAAAGCACGGACGGTACGAATATTTGAAATTCTTTCTTCTGCCACTTGCGTTGCGGACGCTAAACTATCTTGAACCTTTTTTGTAATTTTTCGAACGTAACGTCCATAAACAACTGCCATGGCTGCGACGGGTGGTACAATACTGAGACCCACAATAGCGAGTTGAGGTGAGACGTAAAACTAAGGAACAAATAAAATATAACGGCTAATTCAAATTCGAAGGCCTTAATCAAAGTTCTGAAATCAAAAATCAGCGTTCACATACCATCATCGATACTCCAGACAAAACCATAAAGGTAGATCGAAGTCCATCAGAAATGTTCATCGTAACTGATTGACTAACCAGAGATGTGTCAGCTGAAAGACGATTTACCAACTCCCCGGTTTTATTTTTATCAAAAAACGCAATTTCTTGTTTCATGATTGCTGAGAATACCGACGTCCTTAACTTCTGTGTGATTTTTTGAGCTGGAAGTTAATTTCGTTTATATTACAGAATTCCTCATCAAATTTTACAAATTCGATTCTTACCAGAAATTCTCATGAGGTAAACCCGTCCAAAATTACAAACTCCACCAATCAAGAAAATTCCCAAA
This sequence comes from Protaphorura quadriocellata, assembly GCA_034698945.1. Lineage (NCBI taxonomy): Eukaryota > Metazoa > Arthropoda > Collembola > Poduromorpha > Onychiuridae > Protaphorura > Protaphorura quadriocellata. The sequence continues at coordinate 1,327 of JAQGCA010000628.1, forward strand.
AGCACCATACAAACCTTGATTAACAAAATAATTATAAATTCTTAACAATCTGTAATAATTATGTCATTATACTAACTCCGAGGGTTTTATCATTAAAATTTTTATTCTATATAATTAGAAGTAATATTAATTATTCATATAATTAGAAGTACGGAACGGGTGTAGGGACTGGTGCGGTTTGTCAAGGGATTCTACAATTTGAAGGTCCTAACCCTGACAACATTGATAGGGATCCCTATACTCATTTTAATTTTGTCCACTCACCGGAGGATCGTAGATATACCATTCTTGATGGAGATTACGCATCTGTGACACGTAGAAGAATCCACGAAGGGATTCTTATTCACCAATTTGGTGATTGGGTTTACGATCAAGTTAGAAAGACTGGCGCTCTTAACCATGATGTTTGAACTCATGAAGTTGAGCGACCGAAAATTTCGTTCTAATTTTATAATTCCCTTGAGTTAGTTCGTTTGTTCTTTGTGTTTTTGTTAGTTCAAATTTGTAACCATAAAACTATATGTTCCCTAATGTTTAAGTTGTAATTCAAACAATTCCAATGTTTCGATAACAAAAGTTAAAATAAAAATGTTTACCTGATTCAAATTTTCTTTGGTCTTCGCAGCATCTCCAGTATAAATTATATCAATCACCTTTCCAAGACAGAAAGGTATGGTCATCGTGACTCCGCTAGATATTAGGAGTAAGGTCACTGCACCTGAATTGGAAATTAATAGGGATATTATTTCACAGTTGACTTTCAGTTCAGTCAAATTAGTATTTTACGAACTAACCAGTTAAAGTCCATTTCTGATCTTTGGCAAGACCCATGAGTCTTCGCATTTCATTCCTAGCTGACTTATTTTTGACAATATTGACCTTTCCCATAATCTTGGCCGTCGCATCGTTCTGCATAATTCTCCCCCAATGAAACCTTTTCAGGCTTAAACTGAACGACTGTTGAAAACTTCCATATCTACTACGACTACAAATATTTGATTTGATTTCTGATGTTCTTGTCGTGTTTGGCCGGAAATGCAAACATCGTTTACTAACTGCATGGGAACCCCATGATGAGAGCCCTGAATTTTTGCCTGGCGAAAGTATTTGAAATTGGATAGACGATGATTTTCCTAATCCATGACAAAATCTTAGTGACGTCCACATTTTTCTGCAACCTTGACCTCAGCCGATTCTTTAGTCTCCGAGTTCTTATTTGATCTGATTGGTTCGTCGATTGATGTCAACTAAACTATAGAAAATGCCAAATGAAAAACATCAATTAGTGTTCTCAAAAATTTGTGGTTTTATATAATCAAATTCCCGTAGAACAAAATTATCGGAAATAATTTGAGCTCCGCGACCATCTGACTCAGGCGACCAGACGTTGACGTTGTGCAATCCTGCACTTGTGCACTTTACTTTACTCGGTAAGGACTTAATTTTTTTAATCATCACGTCTGGTCGCCTAGGACAGGTTTTTTTTTTAAAGTAGTGGAGAAAACTACTTACACGTAAGTTTAAATTAAAAAAATGATGTAACAGTAGAAGTGTTAGAAATTATTTTTACCTTTCTGAGGAAACCGTCTTATTTGTAACACTTTACTCAAATCAGTCAAGTGGTTGACCCTTGACCTCCACAGCCAGTATTGACACTCCCGTCATTTGGTTCCATGAATAAATCAAACTAGACCGGTAATTTCTACAATTTGGACTTGGAGATATTTCTTTAACTTTCGGAATGAGAATTTATTTTAAAAATATAGGAATTTAGCGCTCTTTCCGTAATAGTTCTCTATCATCTTTCCCCGTAAATCTGGCATTGAATTTTTTGCTGGTTACTTCGGAATTCTTTAATTTGATTGAATTTTTTAAGTCAAAAAGTTGTCACACAGTAATGCAATATCGATTTATCAGTATTTCGTGATACGCAATATTTCTGTCAGTGTTGATATTCATATTAGTCTCAATTTGTTCCTCGCAATTTTGGTTTTACAGGGTGGTTTATAATAATTGTCGAAGCTAAAGATGGTTTCGACAAAAAAGTGAGGTGATTGAGGTGGTGCAATTCGGTCATAATTTTATCTGGCATGTACAGTCAATTAGTATCGTCAATTTTGAAAGTTGAGGATTTTTTCTGTCTGGGTTAACTTTATTTTAACCGTGCGACAAGCCGTATAATACGTACTATGTGCAGTAATGGCACATTATTCCTATGATCATAATTTTCAAACTGGAAGGTGCTAGAACTAGTACAAGTAGGTATGTTGAAATTCTGCAAACAAAAATCGAGAACAAAATGCTAAGGAATAGAATTGAAATCGAAATTAAACTAGAAACACAATTTCATCCTTACAATTTAAGCTTAACTCATGGCTACACATCAATTTTGGAATTCCATCAATGGAAAGTTTAACATCAGTTTTATTTTATTAGGTTCAACATGGTTCATTGTTCTATGTGAAAAATCAAAAAATGTGATCAATGATCATGATCGAATCCGGAGTGAACTGGATCAATGATCGGATTCCCAGTGACTCTGTTTTGTGGTAGTATAATGTGAACCTTCTGTAGACTAGGTACACAAAAATGACATTTTGAGGGAAAATCGACTCCCTCAGATATCGTCAATCCATGCATGGCACAAAATTTTCAGGAAGACTACATATGCGACTGTCGTGATGAAGTTCTATGAAGGAACGACTGAAAAATACTGATAAACTGCTAAGTACTTTATTTTCCACCGTGCGCTGCACGTACGTGAACGCGCTTTCAAATTGAGCTGAAACATTTTGACAGATTGAGCTAATTTTGCCAACTACGTAATAATATGTCTGTTTGTGCTGATTGAACGTAGATACTGAAATCCGGGGCTTAAATACATATTACTTACCCTGTACAATCGACAGCATCATCTTTACCACAGCAGATTTGCTATAAGCGGACAAATTTTTAGTCTATTTTATGAGTTCGGTGCGACAATCACACACAATGCGGTAAATCAACGAACGACAATAACATGCGGAAATGAAGGTTTATTTTGATGCTATCCTCAGATAATCTACTCCAAGAACAATTTCATTACGAAATAGATCCTGGTGAAAACTAGGACAGGTTAGACAAAATAAGTTGATTTGAAATGAATTTTCGAGGATATTGAAACCTCAGCAAGGTTATCTTATAGAATTTCAGTATTGCCAGTGCCAGCCCAGAAAAGTTTTATAACGGTGTAAGATCAGAAGTATTAGAATAAAGTTTAGATTTAGAATTAAAGTCACTGGTCTATGTCGTGGCCGGTCACGGTCTATGTCGTAGCCGTGTTGGCACCAGTGGTGGCAGCGCCGGGTGCTGTTGTTGCAAGAGTTGTTGTAGTTGTTGTTGCTGGAGGAATAGTTGGAATGTTCGGGAGGGGAATCCAGACTGGAGGAAAGAACCACCCTAAGAAAACCAATAAAGATTTAGAAAATATTCGAAACAATTTCCATCAGAAGTAAAACCTGTACAAAAGGATATTAGACAAAGGGGGGGGGGGCAAATGATTCCCTGTCAGAAATGGCTGCATTTTGGATATAAATATGTTATAGCCCTTGCCCTGCTGAACAACTTTTGTGAAGGTCCCAACCCAAAAAGTCGCACCGTTTCACCGCTCAAAACACACCGGGGGCATGTGCTACGCCCAGGAAGGATTCGGCGAAGCAGATGCAGTCTGTATATTTCTAGCAGCCAAACGGTACGACATTCGGGGGTACAACCTTCACAAAAATTGTTCAGCTGGGCAAGGGCTATGACATCCAAAATGTAGACAACTCTGATAGGGGATCTTTTGCCTTGTCCTTTGTGAAGTATCCTTTAAAATTAAGTGTTCTTACAGAATTTTTCGCTAGGCCGTGGCGGTGGGTCTACACCTTCATACGCTGGGCCCTGAAACGTTTTTAAAAAAATTGATGAATAGAATTTAATTGTAAATATAAGAATTAGTTAGAATGGTATTTTGAAATTGTCTTACAGATCGGGCGGCAACACCCAAAATTAGAAGGGCAGATAAGGTAAGTAAAACAAGTCGACCGGACATGGTGGAAATATTTTTGGATTTTGGTTATTTCTGGACTGAAGTAACTGGTTAAACTGATTACAAACAAAATTATCTGCCGTATTTATATCATATTCGCTGTTGAGCACGGTCCAGAGGAGTGGCAAAACCAAATGCACTGACTCAAATTATAATTAACCGGACTAAAATTTATGATTTGCGTACTTTCACGGTACAAATTCTTCCATCCTTTGCTTTGGAAAATAACCTGTCGTTACGTAACACAACCTTCGATATTAAATTGGAATATTTAGGTTTCCGATTAGAATTGACCACATAATATTACCTTTTTGTGTGTACATTTTAGCATTTTCTTTCGAAATCAAGTAAAGCCTACGGACTTGGAAATTGGAATTGTATAGTGAAGGACGCTTCTACACATTTCAAATATATCATTCAGAACTCTACTCAAATAATTGAAAACTCAATATTCTCGCATCTGTTTTCAAGTTCAATTTGATTATTAAGAATGTGTAAATTTTGAACATCTGAATGATTATGCATTGCGCTATTACGCAATCCCCAGTTTGCCAGCTACTTAGGAATACAATTAATATAAGTTAAATATTAATATATCATGTGTATTGCCACGATTGATAATTCTGTTTTCCAAAACTGAAATTGAATAAATTAAAAATAATGCTGCAGCTGCTGCCTTGAAGCTCGGTACAAAGGGCCCAAGCTAAAATTTTGTGGCAACATTCTGAAATTCGAAGTTCAAAACCTCCAAATAAGGCCCCGAATTTAATCCAGCAACCTCGTTATATTTCCTGCTGCTATTTACGAATCCAGCGTTTCTTTCTTGGTCAAATTGTTTGAAATTCTAAATAAGAACGTGCACATGAAAAATTGCGTGCTTGAAATTGATAAGCAATCACTAACTATCAATTTTTTTTATAAACTATTCGATGATAATTGCTAGTTTTTTCTTGTAAGCCGGTTTTATTCCAAAGTTGACTTGGACTGTTCATGGTAAACGGTGTGTACGGATGCTAAATTGATCTAACGACTATGATATTAATGATTAATGACTCTGTAATATATAATTCATTTTAGCTCTTAAGTATTTTCCTATTAAACTAGTACTTAGTGTGTTCTTACTTAAAAAAAACTGTGATGGTACTGCAACTTAACACAAATAAATCAAAATCAGGCAATCAATCAATCAAGGCAAGGCTGTAAGACAGCCAAATAATTCGTACATTGAGACTGGTATAAAAGCATTGGTGCAAACCGGTCTATTTTTTGTGTATTTAGTATGAATTGTATATTGTTACTAGTTTTTAGCTAAGTCTCCAACTAAATACAAAATTCGTAGTTTTGTTAATATTAGCGGAGGAAGCCTTCAATAATTTTATAAATCTACAAAATATAATTGAACCTTTAAACGGTGTTTTGCATTTTGTAATGCAATTTAAAGTTCTAGTACTGATTGAAGAGTATTGGAGTAATTTGTTACAAGGAACGGGAAATAGTGCATATCTTGAGAACTTTGTTTTGTAAAATTTTGTATTGCACATACAATTAGACTTTCTGTTTTGATGTTTTTGTGCTGATTGATGTGTGGCTGTAGTATTTTTAAGACCCATTAAATTATAATCTATTATAGAAATCTCCGTGTACCCACATGTCGAATTGGAACTCTTTCTAGTTTTTCAGAATCAACTGAACACTGGAATTCATAATTTATGTTAAGTTCTTTTGACCAGCGCAACTGCGCAAGATTCTTTACTTGCTCAATAGTGAGAGCTATTACGCTGAGAGGGTACAATTCCCCGGGTATTAAATTCTCTAACCTTGGATTATCATTACAAATTATTTCATACAATAAATACTAGTGTACCCAAGATTCCTTGACAATGCAAGGGTATGTTGTTGTTTAGACTCTTTTTCGGTTGGAGAATCCCACTACTACTACTAAATCGGAGTTAAAGCTCCATTAGTTACCAATTTAAAGAGTGTTGATGCAAACAAACTAAACTGTCCTGTCCTCACTTCTCTGCCGCTGAAAAATTGATAAATCGAGGATACAAAATTTTTATAATTTATTCGTATTATTTCCTACGTCAACTTTTTACTTATTGAAATTATTTTTTTCGGGTTCCAGTAATGAACCTATTCGTGTTACAAAATGGTCTGCCCTGATTGTCTGCGACATTGGATTTATCCGCCGTCCTTTTCAGACTTTCTCGTGAACTTGATAACATTTGCGACAGCATTTGCATTGACCCCGTTCGTCATTTTTCATTTCGTATTTCTCATTTGCTTGGTGTACAATTCATTTAGGACAGTAGCCCTAGTTTTTGGAACTGCCTTCATTTTCTACACACTCTACGTCATTTTGGCTCTTATTAAACGGTAAGTGCGTTTGAATTATAAAACTACAATCCGTTGTAGAAAAGTGGTACCGGCTTGGCAGTCCAGTATCGAGTACATTTATACAAATATGAACTGAACACCTGTGCAAAAATGTGAATGGATGCACATTAACCCTAAGAACGTCCTTGCAACTTCTCTCGAGATTTGGCTCACCCAAACTCTTTCTCTCAAAATTTTAGTAACACAATCCATCGACAGATTTCCAAATTTTGAACTTCTCAACAGAATGGGACTGTGCAGATATTCAGTTCCAATTCGGAAACCATGCATGTACTGTACTATTACAATGCTAAGGGTTCGACTCCCTCGGTCTCACTTCTCTGTAGTCTGGTTGCGGATATTCTCCGCTATAATTCCATCAGTCAAATGGAAGGCAACAAAATCATCAGAGAAAATGTACAAGGAGATGTGCGAAAAATAAAATGGAATGTGAAATTAGTACTATAATAATTTTCCAACTACAATTTCAGGAAATTCAGAGGGCCAGACCCAGACCCAACAGGACGCCCTCGTCCAGTCATACCAGTACCCTCCGCAGCTGGTGATCCACCTCGCCTACCTTAACCACAGCTTTAAATTAAAAATGCAAGTTCCACCTCCACGTTCAAACGATAGTAGAACTATCAGAAGAACAGATTTGGTCCCGGCCCCAAGACCTAGGGGTCGAGGGTCGACTAACTTAGCTCAACCGGTCCCACCAGAATCTTTTCGCGATTATTGGATATGTTTGGGATTCGGAGCTCTCAAGGACGCGGCCATATTTGGATGCATAGTTGTTGCATCAATATTTTTGGGCTTTGCTCTCTACAATGCTTGGTGTGACCCATTTGAGTACATCAATATATTTGTCATCGGAGCTGTCTCGTACCTAGTGATATTAATCATTGCATTCCTACTGAGCTGGTTTTTCGGAGATTTAGCTGGACGATTTAATGGTACGGCTTCCCAATCTAATGCTCGGATTAACAACACACAGAGTCACGGGAATTTAATAGTATCAAGAAGATCTTCATCGGCTACTGCTAATTTTGTCCGTGAGAGTCGAAATGCGGATAGAATTGCTCAAGGACTTCAGAGCGGAAGAGGATTCTCTGGAACTGGAGAATATTTTAACTATGTGGTAATTAATAATTATTAGAAATTATAGTGTATTCTAGCTTGATGGCAGAGTAGACGCAACACCCTTTGGAAGTTCTGGGTTCAATTCCGTAGAAACTGAGGTTTGTTCTGCTTGGAATGCTTCCCGTAGGTCTAATAACAAAATTGTAACTATTCGCAAGAAAATACCCTCGAAATAAGGGGTCACAATCTATATTATAGTTCGACATTGACATTGTAAATGAGCCAGAGTGAAACTGAAAATATATCGCATATTTTGAAGGTCCATAACAAAGACATCTGACAACCTGAGTTTAAGACCGTTCAGTTCATAATGGAAATGTCAATTAAGGAGTAAATTTCTTAAAGGTACAGGCGTATGATTTCAACGTTAATGTATCGAATTGCAAGATCAAGGACATTCTGACTATTTCTGACTAGTAGAAATGAGTAATAAGGCTAATTTTACTAAAGAGTGCGTGACAATGTCAATTCTGATCCGACGACTAAAATGACAAACCCCCAATCTGAATTCTAAGATAATTTTATGTTTTGCTTCAGGATGAACTCGGTCAACAATACCCAAACACAAGAGGGACACAACCAACTGAACAGCCACAACAACAGAACAACTGCTCTAGCAGAGCTTCAGAGCGCTGTCCGTATTGCAGACCAGTGGGCACAGGATTCACAATACCACCTGTTAGAGCTGCGAACGAAGAAAATAGGGATTGTGATGACAATGAGGAAATTATTGAACCTAATTGTGAGAATGATGAATGGTTCAGGCGACAATTACGTGGTTCAACTTGCATTCCATTGAATTTTGCACCATGTCAGCCTGAGAGATTGAGAATGACTCCTTTGAGATGCACACCGGTAGTAACCACGACCGCTCCACCCGTCGCTGGGGATGTGAGAAAGTACGAACCACATACAGGATATAATAGAAATAGGGGTGATATACCATGTTATCCTTATAGGAACTGAACACCTGTCAAAAAAAGCGAAAAGAGAAATATTCGCCTTTTGAAGGAACTGGACCTTATAGCTTCAATCTTGCTTATATTCGGATTCCTCGTAAAATTTTAGTAACACATCCATCTACGGAATTCCGAAATTTTGAGCCTTATAACAGAAATCGAAAAGTACACGCAATTGTATTTCCTTTTTTTTTCACGTTTATGGAGAGGTGTTTCAATTCTATTGGAATGACTTTTATAGAACATTATGATATTATGTTTCGATTTGTCCGGCGTAGAATAAGTGTAACGTGTAGCCCATTATAATTGTGTATTCCATCTCCATGCGTAGAGGGTCGTTCCATGCATGGACTTATAATGTATCCGGTAGCATTACAGACTAAGTTTCTTTTCGTCATCGGGGTTATTCCTACTACTTGGGGTACCTTTACAAGGCGAATACGAATTCAAGTCTATGTAGTTAGTTTCCCTTACAAGCAGCGATTATGGAACTAATTAAGTAATTTTGCCTTCTAGTTCCAACTCCAACTGTCAACGACCGATGACACAAACACCATCATCGACCTATGAATGGCCTACAACTTGTCAGCAACCAACAACTTGCCGTAGACATAATATATGTAGGTCACGACCGGAGGCTAGACAAGTAGACCCACAACCTTGTGCGACCGGAACACTACGAAATTCAAATTCGCCAGGACGAAATTCTAGTAATAATTGCAATCCCGATGGTAGCCGTAGGATTTTACCTCAACCCTGACCCTGTGATCGGAATCCTGTCCAATTTTATTGAAACGCAGAGTTCCAGCTTATTATTGCCATCAAAGGCTAAGAATTGATACCAAAGTACCAAATGCACAACTAAATTCGAATTTTAATTCGATCAAATCTAGAGCTCGAAATAAAATCGACTAATTTTTTGCCCAATTCTTTGTCGATATTCAATTGTTTATTCATATACAATTTCAACGAAATACTTGTCTTTTCAGATTAATAGAGTTTTAGCGTATACGGAATAAAATGAATATGCACTATGCTATGCACTATTTGATTTTATTTGACGAAAATTAATGCCAGAACAGAGCCAGATTCAAATTGAATCTTCAATCTATTTATGCAGTTGTCGATTCAGGTTCGGAAATCGGTTGGACTGTTGTTGGCGCATCTGGTGGACTTGTTGCTGTTACTGGTTCCGCAGTAGACACTCCGGGTTGTCCAGTAGTGCCAGCAGCTTCAGTACTGTCCGTTGGCGCAGGTTGGATGGTGGTGGTTGTCCGTTTAGTTGGACGATGGAATGGTGGTCGCCAGAAAAATGGAGGGACAAATGGACGATGTGGTCTCCACCCTCCTAATCCTGTAAATCCTCCTGCTGTAATTTTTATAATTATATATTACACTTTCTCAAATGTTCGCAATTGTTTAAGGAAAATCATTCGCTTACCAGCACCATGATGTCTCTCCGTCAAAATACCTTGCTGAAAAAATGGAAACCCGTCAATCATGAGTTTTTCATAGAATCATAACATATCGGGTGATTAATAATTGAACTGATTTTTGGTAATCGTGTTCACGAAACAAGGTGGCGAACCATTTTTTAAATATCGGACAGACTCATAAAATGGTGTTATTTAGATGTTAGGATAAGTATCATGAGCGTATTAGTCTGTCCGATTTATCAGCAAATAAAATATGGACGAAGATAAGTTTAACGTAAGAAAACACAATCGTGGCTCTTTACAAACACTAAATAAATTTCAGAATATAATACAATTATTACAATAGCTTAGTGTTGCACTTACAGGGAATGCCGATACAGCCGCAACTCCGGCGAGTAAAATTGCCAACAGAAAAATTCCAGAATTCATAATTGATTTTTGAGAGTTATTAAGTTTGTTATAGTTGAAAGAAAATTAGTAAAATCCAAGGACAGCAGTTGAGTTGTGATTGCGAAACATTTAGCAGTTATGGAGTATTTATATGAACTCACTCAAAATCAGAATTTACAAAATTTAGACATAAATAATTTCGAATTTAAATATGAATGCTTCCGCTTCCGCGAACTTCATTCGTATGCGAATTTCCAAAACACAATGTAATTTGTAGTAAAGTAAAATGCTTGGGAATTAATTTAAATGAATACATTTCTCCTCATGAAATGCCAGTTTGGATTTTGCTTTCGTACATGACCGGGGGACGGAAGATCACTATTCAGTGGTAATGTTTTGACTTGACAATACAATTTCGAATATTTTCTGGAAAGTGTTATTTAGATATGAAAATTACGTTTTTGTTAGAAATTCTAGTAAGTACCTATGTATTTAAAGCACAGGTAAAAAATACCCAGTCAACATATTTCGTAGTTGGCTCTGGTTCTATATGTATTGATCCCGAAGATCAACAGTTTTACCCCTGCCAGGATTAAATGTTATTTAAATTTTGATTTGCAAAACTCTCCCGAAATTAAGTGCATGACGTTGACAACATCAACATGACGCATGTAGTTCTAGTTGTGATGAACCCACATGTACGCTGAGCCAGAACATTATTGACGCGAATTAAATGTAAAATACATAATTCAGTTTCAAGTTTATTAATCTTCCTTAGAAATTTTCAATTATTTGTATCTGAATCCTGAAATCGGCGGTAACTGTGTCAGAAATTGATTTGCGAGCAGTACATACAAGATATTCTATAAATTGAATTATTTTTATTATAATACACTCCCTTATAGCAAATCATCATATTCGAAAATATGCAATATGATGAGATTATCGGCTTATGCATTTCATGTTGAAAAACATTACTTCGAAGAAATCCAATTCAATCAAAATTGTGACTTTTAAAACCATATTGTATTTGGGCAGCATCTTCCCCACAATAAGATATTCCCTATAGTTATTCATTTGGAACGACGAAAATTGTAGCGGTTCTTTGGGATTTTCCTGAGAGAACTACCACACACGGGTCTATTTAGTAACCGCCTTTTATCAGACTGTTTAGCGTATTTCCTAAAATTATCGGACACCGAATATTAGCTTCGGAATTGACATAGATGACTCGTTTTTCCGAGGTGGAAGCGACGAGATGGCCTATGAACGTACATATAGGCTGTCCAATACACACACGAATGTGTAGCTACGCTTCACTCATAAATAAAACTAATCGTTCTCCTCGATGAAAAATAAATAATTAACTTCGCAGACTGTTCTTCCTGTTGCGCCGCGGTGAGGGTACGATCCCTCAGTTCTGGTTCCTTTACCGAGTTTTCTTCTTCGTAATGGGAATAATGGAGGAAAGCTATAGTTAATTTTTTGGGAGAGAAATACTCGTGATAACGTCTTTGACTATACGCATTACCAGGAGACCGTTAATTAAATGTCAAAATGTCCAATAAGAATGTATATAAGTTTTAACTTGGATGTCCGAATTTCATTACTCCTTTATCAGTTTCTGACTAGGGTTGGAATATGCCCAGAAATGTGCATCGCATCAGAACAATGTCATTATTAGAATGTACTCCAAGAAACACAATATTCTGCAAAACACTTTTTCATACGTTACATGAAAAGTTAAAGAAACGAATTTTTAAAAAAATCATTTCTTATGATCAGCATTCATTTAAAATTAATTAATGAATAAATATATTCATTGACTCGTTTCGTTTTGAGTAATCAATATTTTCCGGAATTTGTGGTGTTTCTCGAATCCCGTTATTTCTCGAGGAATACTCCGACTCCGACTCCGACCTGATCGACAGACACATACCCAATGACCTTGGTTGGATTCATTCGACAAAATATTTGAGCCATTGAGAATTCGATTGCTACGCGCGCCAGATGCAAGAAATTTCGAATTTAATTGGCCTACTGGACGGACATGACAGTCTAAAAGGAGTCAACCAATTAAATTTGATTTATTCGGATTTGCGAACCTTCATTGGTTTAGTTTTGGGAGAACGAAGGAAAACGTCCGAGACCTCGAGGTCAACGCCAGCGTCGACTTCCTAGTCTTCAATCGTTTCTTGTCTACAGAGGTAAGGCGAGCACTGAGCAGAGCAGAGTGAACAGGTAACAGTCATATCGTCCAAACGGTGGAAATCATCAACTTCTCGTGACATTTGACATTTCCAGGTACCAGTTGACGAAAAAGTTGAAAATGGAGTTGCCATCCACAGTGAATCAAGAGGATTTTAAAAACCTATTCACCGACTTTGCACCATTCGGTCTGGTGACCACAGAACGTCCTGAGACGCAAGGTCTTGTCTTCCGCGTTGAAAATAAAGCGGTGGAGGTCCAGGTCCAGTCGGCAGAGCCGGAGCCATATTTACCAGAGTTGGAGAATTCATCAGGTCAGTAAATCATTTAGGTGTTTAGTTTAGCCAAATCCTAGAACTACCTAAGTAATTTTAAAATGTCACACGTAGGGATCATTCTTACGGAATGAATTTCCCGAACCGGGGTCAATGACAAGTTTATAATAGTTGGTGATATTTTTAAACCTATATTATTGTATGTGGTCAACTGACCTTGACCTCAGCGTAGGTAGTTTTAACTTTCACTTTCAGATGCACTGTATTCAAAAAAAGTTCTTTCAGCAGACAACAGCGAAACCTGTCCAAGTCGACCGGATTGATTATGTCCATTAAAATGTAGATTAAAGTAGAATCAATACAAGAATACTGTCCCCGGAGTAAGAATGATTTTGTGAGTGTCATTGGTTTCTGAATACTCAGGGTCAACATCGACGGAGAATGTGACCCCGAAGCCCACTGCGTCGGACAGGAAGCGAGTGAGAGGTCAAGATAAGTCTGAAGCCTCCGTTGCTCTTGCCCAATCTAGAAGGGAGGCCAGATTGGTAAATGAGGAGAAGCGAATAGCAGCTCTGAATCAAGCTAGATTGGAATTGGAGGTGGCCAAAATGACGGTGAGTAATTAAAAGTAAAGTGAAGTAGTCCACAAAAGATATATTTTCCCGATGTTTGACCATGCGATTGAACCCCTTACATAGAAAAGTTGTCGAGGTACCCTACAATGAATCTACAAACTGACTTCTCGACGATAGTTGTGTTTCGTTACATCACTAAAATAGTTACGTATTCTGATATTCTAGGCAGTGAACTTGAAGAACAACAATGTAACCGTAACTGCTGAGATCAATGCGACTTTGAAAGAGATTGATGAACTTACGAAAGAAAACACTAACCTCGCGAAAACTGTAGAAGATTTGATTCACGAATTAACTAAGGAGTACCCTGCTTCAATGGACGGCAGTCCTCATCCAGAAACACTCAAGCTTATTGAATTCTGCAATTCAATTCTTGAAAGGCAAGATTAGTTCAACTCGGGTTGAACTCATTATTATCCAAAAATCTACATTAGAATATTAAGAAATAACAAAGAACTTAATTCTAATCCTCACGTTTAGCATATCAAACAAATATCGTCTTAATAATGGAAACTATTACGCACAAATTAGATAGAATTTAACACAGGGTCTTTGTGAAAGAAAATTATTCATGTTTATGTATTTCAATAAATTTGTTTGTTCTAACATTCTGAGTTTCCAAATCTGTGCCGTAAACATTTTATTTTGGTAACATCTTGTAGAAAATAATTTATAACTAAATTTCGGTTGGTTCTTGGTCTTAACAAGTAGACAAATAATTGTATAATTATTGGCGAAGATTCGAAAGACGTAATTGTAGATATGTGTACCTAATTCAAATATGAATAAATACTTAAATACAGGAATTAGGAATTTGTTATTTCTACATTCTACACCGAAGTTCAAAAATTTCAATATAATTTTAACCCACAGAAAATATCGAAATTGGCACTTTAACATAATATACGTCAACTAATTAATGTGTATTTTCTTAAATATGATCCTCCGAGCGATAAATTCTCAATTTTCAAAATGCCTGACATCAATTTCGATAACCTTAAAACTTCTGAAGAATATTGTAAGTAAACATTTTATTGAGATAATTTCGACCAAATCCTTTTTCCTTAAGCTTAGTGCGAAAACACGATTCAACTGCATGACTTTTGATTTACAGACTGTTTTACAGAGACTTTTGAATACGAATTACATATTTGGGGAAAGAACCTTTACGATACGATACAAGTTAATGTACAGTTTCTATGTTAGTGATTGGAAATTAAATAACACTCAACAACTTAAGGACTAAGAACTAATTTTTGAATTTCTGCAGTGATAATTAAGATTTATCATTTTGAGAAACCGGTCCCGACTTTTTCATTTGCGGTATAATCCCTTCCAACATTTTCAACGCGGCCTCCTTACCAAAAGGAATAATTTCCTCCGTGACACGACTAAGTTCCTTCCTAATTTCAACCATCGGGTAGGGAGCTTTCGATTTCGCATCCAATCTCAGACGCATTATCTCCATAATATTCTGTTTCACTTTGTCTTGGTGGTCGGCAAGCAGATCCCGGAAGATTTTTACATGCTCGCTAGATTCCTGCATCCATTTTTCTGCGGCATACATCTTGGCTTCCTCTTCTTCGTACTGTGGAAGAAATAAAAATATTAGAAAATTACATTTATCTATGATTTATTCTACTTATTTTTAAAAAATATATAATAAACGCCACGCGTAGAAGCGTACCCTACGAACCATATCCAATTCGGTGACGAGATTTTCTGAATCCTCTTGATTCACTGTGGGCGACTCGGACGGCAACTCCATTTTCAACTTTTTCGTCCACTTGTGCCTGAAAATGTCAAATCTTAAGAGAATTTGATGATTTCCAATGATTGGACGATATGAGTGACAATTTAGTGCTCACCTCACCACAAGAAAGACTATGAAAGAGATGCTGGGCGCTGACCTCGAGGACTCGGAGGTTTTCCTTCGTTCTACCAATGACCAAAAACAATTCGCTGAAAGTGAAAGTCCACAAGTCCGAATAAATCGAAATTAATCGGTTGACTCCGTTTTGACTGTCGTGTCCGTCGTCTGGTCGTCTAATCAAATTCGTAATATCTTGCATCGCGCGCGCGTCGAATTTTCAATGACTCTTATATTTTGTCGAACCAGGGTAAGGGTCAATCGATCAGGTCGGACAAAGTTCTATTCGTACAGATTTCGAGAAACATCAAAAATTCCTAAAAATAAATATTTAAAACAACTCAATAAATATATTCATTCAGTAAATATTGGTATAATTATAATGCGTAGTATGTAGTCAAAGACGTTATCTTAAGCGTTTTGCTGGCAAAGCAATTAACTAGCTATCTTCCGTTCCGTGGAAAGCAACATAACTACAACACGATGTCGTCCCCTGAGGGATCGTACCCTCACCATAGCGCAAATCACGTTCAATGAGAGATCCTGTTTGGTTTACGAGTCATAAAGTATGAATGATTCTGTCAACTCCAAAGAGAATATTTTCATTTTCGGATAATTTTTGATATAACTTTTTAAATTATTTTCTAATATACCATGATTTTCTGTACACAACATATTTTTTTTTTAAATTACAAGAGAAATCGGAATTTTAGAACAGGATGTTTTGTTGCCCCACTCGATAAGTTTTCCTGGAATCCTTGGGTCAATAATCACATGGGCGAGAATTGAGCGGCGCGAATTTTCAATACCATTCTTGAAAGTGTTTGAACGTAAAATAAAAAGATTCAAATTTTTTGAAAAGAATTCATCTAGGAGTGGAAACTTCATAATTTTGGAGGAAGATGTGGTTCGAAATGCTCCCTGCAGCCGGGGTCATGCTGACCGCCATGACCTTGGGCTTCTACGGCACCCATGCCGTGCCCTACCTCCTTTTAGGCACTGTAAGTTCAAAATTTTCAAACAAAATTCTGGGAAATTGGTTACAAATTTTATTGTTGGTTTTCCAATTTTATACCTTTCCATTTAAGCGCACGCAAGGGTAATATATTTAAGGTTTGAGTTTAAATGAAAATAATACGGATTTTCTGTGTTAAATTCGCTGTATACACAAAACACAATATATGAGCCCCACTAAAAAGTTCAAAATATTTTTTTACTACACCTTTCTTAGAAATTTGAAAGATTTAAAAAATGTATGCAGAAGACAAGAGGGGCTTAGAATAACATGAAAGTGGGTGATCTGCAGATTTGTTTTGTCTTGTTCTGGCATAAGCGTAACGTATTGTTAAAGTTTCTCTTATATTGAGCTATTAATTGGCATTATCCATAACGTCCAAATTGCGCGAAACTTTGTTCTGTGACCTGGCATAGTGAAGTGCTCATTTTAAAGAAAATCAAGTAATATTCGATTTTTTTACGTATACCCTTCTTTGACACAAACTATTTTGGAGTGTAACAAAATGACGTTACACGTACTAGTCCTATAATCTACTATTTTAATTTTTCTATTTCGATAATAGTATTTTTTATATATGTGAGGATGTCCGAAATGTTTTTGTGGCTTGATCAAACTTTTATCTCAAGATCTCAGGTAGAAGCTCGCCACAATCATACGAATCGAGTGTTTTGTTTCAATAAAATAAATACTTTGTATAATACTAGTAACAAATACTAATAACTTTGGATATTTATTTTTCTTTATTTTCTCTAAGACAGCATCCTCTAATGAGGTCGAGGATAATGTTCTGTCATAAATTAAATCAAAGTAGGCGGCTGTTGCTAGACTAGGCTACATGTTTTTCGAAGTTTTTGATTTTTATTAAGACAGAACCAGTACTAAAAGTTTTTTGTTGTTTTGTTTTTCGTGAGGTCTATCTAATCCCAATTCTATTATTTTTATTCCAGCGATACTTCAAGGCATTTAATACTAACGACCATCTTCGATGTTATTATCGGGACTGGCGTGTGACTGGAAATCCTTACTCACAGCAGGTATGTCAGGGTGGATTTTAATGGATATTAATGTAAGTGACTTCAGTACGTTGAATCCATGGATATTTGCGAACGTTGAATAGTTAATCATGAATTACACGGCTGATTTTCTTAGAATAATCTTTCATTTCATTTTCTAGCTTTCGAGAACTACGATATTAATGTCTGTTCAGGTATTAATGTATTTAAAATGACAACTTTATTCGAAAGCGAAATCAGACCATTGTTTTTCTTACGGTATGACGTAGTTGTAAATGTAATAAAGTTACGAAAGACAATTCTGACTTTTTAACTCGAGGAATAAATTCCAATCAAGTTTTCTCTCGTGTGTCATGCGTTGCTTGAAGTCATAAGTTTTTTAAGTCGTAAGAATTTCACATCATTGCTTTTTGCTTTCTAAATTGAGAATCATGGCAATGCGTGAGAAAAGTGGGACCAGTTAGTTAATCCGTCAAAATAATATAACTGAAAAAGTTTTGTGAGGAGATATATTTTTTGAGTTTTACGAGACATCTTACTGAAATTAAAATTCCTTATTATAGTAATACATACATTGCGATTGATAACCAGTTTAGTTCGAAAAATATCTCACGGAAGAAGTGACCTTTTTTTACGGAATTGGAATTTTGGAACAATTTGCTTGCTACGAATTGTCTAGATATCCTTTGTCTATCTGTGAGGATATCAAGAATTATGATTTCAAGGGATTAACTCTTTGGGGTTATTTATTAATGCGATTTTGTCGTAATCGTTTTTAATTAATTTTGACGTGATTCATGTTTAGGAATACGATTGTATTATTTACTACGTTCACTTTAATGCTGACCGACAAACTGTACTTTCCGACTCAGATATTTCAAGTACTCATGGGGATCTTATATTCACTTAAGATTTAAATAACTTAGAAATTTTATCCAAACTTTTGGGAAGTACTCACTTACCACAATGCTCCTCAAGACCTATGAAGTAGTTTTTATTTGTGAGTTCCTGAATACAAATGTTAACGACGCACAGAGGGAGAAATCGGCAGATGCAATTCAACTTCAAATAATTCTTGAAACTTGTTTGAACTTGTAAATTAAACAATTAATACATAAGTTTTGGATCAGCTCAGTTATCTTTGTAGTTTTAATTTGTACACCAAACTCACAAAATTCAATTTTTTTGTCTTCTTCAGAAGAATATTTACAATCTTTATTATTATTGGGTCCTGGCAATTAAAATATTTGAAGCAATGAATACGGACTACTCCCATTTAATATTTCCAAATTTTATAAAATTAGTATAATTTTTAGAAAGAATGCACATTCTGATAACAATTTTTCTTCATGAAATTGCATTTATACGATTATCTGAATGTAACTTACAGTTGAGTTTCATTAATTAGATTTCATACTCATTATAATCGTTCTGTTATTCGAATTAAATGTGATTTAAGTTTCAGGCAAAGTTGAATTTAAACATTTTCAATTTTTGTTTCAAGAAAATAACTCAACTTATTACTAGATTGGAGAAATCATATGTACTAACATTTTCCTTCCGTGTATTGCTTTAGTGTATGTGGAAATTGGTTATGAAAGAGATCACTTCAGGAAAATAAAATAACTTGTTTAGCTTTAATGATCTCGATTATTTTTAGCATGTCTAATTATTTTGTATTTTATATGTTTTAGGGTTTGGAGGCCATTCCAGATGAAGATGAGAAGAAATAAATTTTCGGTCAATTCGAAATGTATAATCCTCACCGTAGACAACTCTATTCGAATAGTTAATCAATAATCAATGTAGTCGAAATCTTGGTTTTGTTGTATATAATAAACGTGATGACTTGAAAAATTGCATGTAACATTATGAAGATGGAAAGTCAATAAATGAGGGAAGAGTAAGGGTTGTTCACATCTGCAGGGCCATTATTCTACCACTTCACGAGGAAAGAACTTTTCTTGATTAACTCTCGTACCACAACATTAATGATAATCATCACAAAACTCAAACTCAATTTGAAAGTTTTATTCTTGTTTTTCAATTCATTTACTTTTGTTACATAAGTAACTACATAATTCATTCAAGATTTAACTCTAATTAAACCTATTCGATTAAATTAATTGTACAGTCAAGCAAAGCATGGCTAAACAGTCTTAGCATGAGCACTTGGGCTTACTTGAGTAAAATCCGAGACGTATAGAAAGCCTTGGGTTCGATTTTTCTTATCACGATGCAGTTGTGGTAATTTTAGTCATGCATTTATTTACAAGTAATTACAAACCACACAGTTTTAACTAGATCTATAGACATGTGTACATGCAAATATTCAATAGAACTGAATAAATAACTTTTGCTGGAAAACATAATTTTTCGCTGAGCGTACGAACGCATATTTCGTTTAAAACTCGTCGAAAAGTCGCCGTGTTAAAAGCACGAGCAGTAAATTGAGACTTTCCCACACTTTATTTTTGAGTAATGGATTCTTCTGAATTTTCACATACATTTCTTGAAATTCCTCGAAATATTCATTTGTGCGGTCAGTGAAAAATTAAGTCCACCCTTAACGAAATGGGAGTCAGGAAATATGACAAATCCTGCCATGCACAACCGTTTCACAAAAAACTTTTAGAATTCAACCAAATAAAATTATCTCATAACATAACGTAACATTTAAAACAAAAATGAAAATCCTTCAACCATGACCAGCATAGTAGCAGGAACAACAGTAGTGCAACAGATTCATAGGCTCCAATCGGATCAGACAATTGTTTTTCTGAGCTGAGCTTTACAATAGTGGTTGAACAAAATCAGTCATGTTAGATAAGATTTTCTTTGGACAATGTCCTCACGATCCAATCCGCGTAGCGACCTACGCGTGTAAAAATCGCATAATGTGAGCTAGCACATCGTTTCGTCCCTTCTTCTGGAACTCCGTAGGACACTAGTCCTTGAATGTACCACCGAGTACTTCCTCTCGTCACAGCTCGAAAATACATTCCACCTCCTGAGTCACCTGGAATAAAATAAAATATGTGATTATGAAACTACAGATAATTCTCGAATGAAAATTATCTGCAAAAATAAAAAAGACTCACCGTTACAAACACTTGTCCCATTCTGATACCCGGCACAATATGTCGTTGACCTTGTTTGTGTCGCAAAGAAGTCTCGATGTGATTCTGCACAGTCAGTGGCAGAAACGACTGGGAGTTCAGTCATTCGGAGATCTGCTGCTAATGTTCCATTTTCTGTCAGACCCCAGCCAATCACAGTCCCTCGGTTACCCTGTGCTAACTGGTACCTGAGAAATTGTTTTATAAAATTCGTTAATCAATGAGTCTAAAGAAATGAGGTTTTGGTCTGATGTGGTTTTTATTCCGAATCAAGAAATCTTGTTTGCTATTTTTTAAATGACTTACTCTTCGAGGAATGAATTCGACGACTGGGGGTAACACGCCGGACGAACTGCAAAGCTGAGAACGGCCGGTTTGTCCAAAGCTAGAAGTGCAATGTCCGAATCCAGGGCCAAATGATTATAAGACTCTTCGACAATAACTTGGGAGACGAGACGTTTTTGGACGAATGGGTCATTGTCTGGAATTTCTGAACAAGAAATAAGAAAATGTTATGAGAAATAAGATAAAAATATTGTTGGGTGTTAAAATATCGAATTTACCGATTTTCTGCTTTCCAATATATAGAACAAGGCTGGACGCATTTCGTAAGTGCCCTCCTAGGGTCACACAATGTGCCGATGTCAGTACAGACTGTTCAGTAATCAAGGCTCCGCCGCAGATATATTTTAGTTCACCTGCAAGAGTTGTTATTAATTAGTTCACGGATGTTGAGACAGTTAAGATTCAGCAATCATTATTTAACGAATTCGTACCATTTGTCCAAACATAGATCCCAACGTGCCAAGGCCATTGACCTGACTTTGTGGGTTGACCATTCAAAATATAAGGGGTTTTCGGTGCTTCAGATAACCCGCAATCGGGGACACAAGAAAACGTTGAATGGATTCCAGGAGTCCAAGTTCCGTCTTTGCTACATTTCTCGTAGTGTACCGGAAGGTCACCGGATGGTCGATAATAATTGTGACAAGTGAATCGGGCGTCAACGCCTTCTTCTTGGGATTCCTCACAAGACTTGACTTCTAAGTTCTTTGGGTCAATGCATTCGACTTGAACACCCCGACTGGCCAAAATCGGTGGGCATCGGGTCCTGAAGTCTTGTGGAATCACACCACGGAAACCGTACCGAACGTCGATTACTAGATTAAAAAATACAATAATTTTCGTCTTGACCAGTTACCAGTTTCATTTACGCATCCTAAAATTATCGGAATGACCATGTCTGTTGTAGCAAAATATTTCCAGTTAAAAATGTGAGAACTTTACTAGCTTCGCAAGTTGGAGGTGGACTTGTCCATTTTCCGGATTTTTGACACGCGATTGCCACAGGACCATTCAAAAGGTATCCTGGGCCACATGTGTAATCGAGTTGAACTCCAAATGGTACGACATTGCTGTTGCTGACACAATAACTTGCCTCCGGATTTGATCTGGAATTGGTGTAATTTTAATGTTTTCACATTTCGATAATATCGACAAGTTAAAGTGTAGAAAAAAATTGTCTTACCGACAAGAGGTTATAGTGGCCTCGGAGTTTTCGGGAATATTCGGCAAAGTGCAATTTGAAATCGGATTACTGAATAAATCGAATAAAACTGGGGGGAGAGTACTGGACTGGACAGTGGGTTCATCGACTGTCGTTTGGCGTGTACGTTTAATTTCCAGATGTTGAGGTGCGGTCGTAGGAGTAGTTCTAGGAGTTGTCCCTAACGTTGGTCGCCTTGTCAAGGATAACATAGCGTGGGATTGGCGATAATCAAATAAACCTGCACTCTCAGTGTCATTCAGAAACTCAGCACGTTCCCAATTAGCTTGCATTTTTGCCCTTGTTATCAGACATAATTCTGGAACTTCGTCCGATCTAATAAAATAAGTAAAATATTTTGAAAAATTGAAATAATTTTTATAAAAATAAAAATAATTTACCCATCAACACAATTTTTCCAACCATCACATCTAGAGAAAAATAAAATAAAAACATTTTCATATACCTGCGACTCAAACAATAGGACCACCACCACCATTTAACAACTATTTCGTAATAAAAACGGCTCAATCTAGAGAGTATTTTTGAAAATTTTACATTTTCCTAGCTGAGACACAAGCTCCATATTTGCACATGAATTGGTCTGCCTTGCATTTTCTTTTTCGGCAAACGTCCGTAGTCTCATCTGATCTAATAAAATAAGTAAAATATTTTGAAAAATTGAAATAATTTTTATAAAAATAAAAATAATTTACCCATCCGGACAATTAAGCTGTCCATTGCAGAGTTTCCAGTCAGGTATGCAAGCCCCATATTTGCATCGAAATTGGCCTGGGAGACAACTGGAAGGAAACAAGTATTGCGTGATATCCATTATAATTAGAATTATGCATGTAAGTATTGAATGAGAATAGTTGTCCAGAACTAGCACTTAACAGCATTTATCAAATTGTTTTTAGCCGGATATACTTGTTTCGAAATAATTTTCATTACCTATTTCCTCCACAAACGTGTTCGGATTCGTCCGATCTAATAAAATAAGTAAAATATTTTGAAAAATTGAAATAATTTTTATAAAAATAAAAATAATTTACCCATCAAGGCAATTAATGGCTCCATCGCAGACCCGCGATATGGGCACACATCCGCCATACTGACACTGGAAAACGCCTACCTTTTTTACACCAGCCCTAGAACAATCAGACAGAAAAAAAGTGTTGAAAGCATATGCGAAGTGCCGTCTTTCTTAGCAATTTTATTATGTAAAGATTGCGCATAAAAATCCCATAAATCTTTAATCTTTAATCTTTAATCTTTGTATCGAGTCAGAGAAATCAGAGATAATTGCTGAATTGCGCTGTGCGCGGTGTGATGACAAATAAAATTATTAGACAC
>JAQGCA010000629.1:0-24735 GCA_034698945.1 Protaphorura quadriocellata
TTGCTTATGGTTACCCACCGTTATGAATGACTTTGGACTCTTTTATACGAATACTTATGATTGTTGGAACGATGATTATTGGATGGAGGGATAATTAAACTATTGATAGTTTAATTCATAATCAAACTGTCCGGAACCCATAATTAATTGTATTTTTTTATGTTCGTTTTTGTAAGTCACCCTTCTTCATCTAGCAGTTTAGCCATTTCAAACCATATTTGAACTAGTTTCAACTATGACTCAACATGTTGCCCGGAAAGCACTTGGCCATCTATGACCGGAAGTATGCTAGCACAACCTTCCACCCCCCCCCCCATTAACCCCTATCCCACGCTAACCCGAACTCCACCATTATGAGGATATTACTTTAATGTTAGCTTCATTCTCTTTAATTGAGATTTTGTGCAGTGTTTTTCCACTTGTTTTTTGTTTTTCAAGTTTTTGAGAACGATCGCTGCTACTATCCAGCACGTGTTTTTAACGCTGGAATAAATTAAGGTTAAGGATTAGGATAAGGATTGGGATAAGGATAAGGACAACAAATGATTAAATTAATTAAAGTACATACGCTGTAGTCATTTCGAACAGAGTGTAAGTCAACTTGATTCCTAACAAAACCTCAATTTTGTCTTTCAACACGAACTTCACAGCAAATTGGTTGTCGAAGTCGTTGTTGGATTTGAAGTGATAGAAACGGCCAGTGTCCAGACAGATTTATGCTGCTTCGGTGTGGTCTTCGCCAGGATTTGTTTCAGGGTAGCTGTAGTGTATTGGGAATGCAAAATTTTTGGTAGCCTTACCCATTACGTTAAGAACTTCGTTTTTATCTTCTATGTAAGGGTTAGAATACAAATGTAGATCTATTGACTTGAATATTTTGGTTTTAGTTTTTCCAAATTTTTGAATCCACTTGTCTATTTTTTTGTCGGATATATACATTTTAGTTTAGGTTAACTGCACAATTAATGAAAATGAATGTTAAACTTCGAGCTGACTGACGGATATGAAAATGAGAGTGACAAACTAACGCGTTTGTTTTGACAAAGGTTAAATCGTAGTTTGTGCGCAGACGCTTAGAATTCTGCGTTTTTGAATTGTTTCATTTGGGTAAGTATGGCATTGGATGGAAAATCATGGATTTTAATTCAGTCGCGCGCGTAGTTGCGATATTTTTAAATTTTATCCCGATTGTCAAATTTGTTTAACCTCGGTTATTTTTAAGTACGCGTTTGTGTTTTCTTGTGTTGGTTTTGTCGCTTGCTGGCTCTTCTGTGGCGGACCAGGGACGGGACTACACACATCCTAGTTTTATGTATGGGTGATTTATATCTTACGAAAGATAAGTTATTAGACCTTGTTAATTCTATTGACGGATCTAAATTCAAAACTGTCCAACACGAAGATAGTATTTTTAATTTCAATCCCACAAAAAAAGCAGCAATCTCAAAAATTCAATTCGATTCTCGAAGGACATGGACGGATTTAATCGTTACAGCATTAAATGTACATGATATTCATATTTCCTGTATAGCCTAGTGGATATCAGTGTGCAATGTGAAGATCATTGAGACAAACATGATATAATCTTCGACTAGTATATTGTCGGCTATATTTTAAGTCAATATTTGTATAAATTGAGTTGCCGCTCCATAAGGTACTAGTACACTATATTCTAAAGGTTTTAGGCACACAGTACTTGAGACATAGCAACTATTTACTCACTCCACTGGTTCAAAGTTCAAATCGATGGATTTTGGCATTAGTACTATAATATTCCCATGCAAAAATCGTCAGGGACACAAAACTCACATCTTGACTGGAACCGTAAAAAATATGAGATAAAATTTCTTCAGACACATTTAAAGCAAAGTTTCTTGCTGTAATTTGACAACGGAGTTTCTGGGTTCTAAATGTCCTTTCTGACAGCGATACATTCCTCAGCTCACCATAAGCGTTTATAAATTCATTGGCAATTTCTCAGAAGTTTCAGCAAATTGTCACTGATGGAAGAGGATATTTTAAATTTGCTGGCTAATTATTACTACTCGAATCAGTTAATGTAGGCTTCCGGATTTTCCCGAGTCCGTCAATTTTTACGTGAAAAGCAGCATAAATTTTTTAATAATTAACGAAGTTTTGCTAGACTCGTGATGATTCCTTTGATGTGACTTTGCACATGCTGACTGTGTGGACATTTGATGTTTTGCAGAATTCTATTTATAAATTGACCTTTGTATTCGCGGAGCTACCTTTGGTGGTAAATGTGTTAAAACAGAACTGAAAGTGTCGAGGACATAAATATATTATTCTGAGAAGCCCTAAATTCAGAATAACCTTTCCGTTTGAAACGATAGCTGTTCCAGAATAAAATACCACTTTATTTCTAGTTCCAGACCTACCAGCTACCAATGAAAATGAGATGTCGGTGTGTTGTTGTATGCGGAAAGATCACAGACTCATGGTTTCACGGATGCACCTATGTACTCGGTTAGCTTAGCTTAACTCTTATGGTCGATTGAAGTAGACACATTGCCTAAGTTGACCCGGAGAGTCAACTTTGTCATAAATTATTCAAAACTGTAGATCTCTTGGAAGAGTAAACGATGAGCTAGAAATTTAGACAGTTGTAAGCTTGGACAGGACGTTACAGGATAAGAGAAGACCAACTGAACTGACAATCTCATAATGAGATTTTGTAAGAGCAAAAGCAATCCTTTACTTTCTGGACGGATAGAGTTGACCTGAATGTGTGTACACAAAAGTTGACATGACCCGTTCCCATCCTTTGTTTGATATTTCATCTCTGTCAAGTCAAAACACACAAAGACATGCCCTTGTACGTGTCCACTCGATTTATCTCATCTTTTAATCCTTTTGAAATGAAATCCAAACAACGCCCTGAGCTTTTCATCCTTGACTCTCCAGAATCCAGATCATTTGACTCTATGAAAACCGGATAGTTTAGGTAAATAATTAATTCTCTAGTGATTCAACCACACCAAAGGGACACCCGCGCACGCTAAAACATTCACACCTGTTCTCTGTATAAAATTGGGATCTAATTAAATTGTAATCAATTGGAACATGCAATAAAATGGAAAGGAAGTGTATGTACTTGAGTGGATTTTAGAATTGGTGAAGTACAAATAAATGAGTTCCGAAGCCTGTATGAAGCGTTTCTCATGACTTCTAAAGATTAGAATTTAATTTAGATATAAGTGTCGTGTCCCTGTCCGGGCGGACTTGGCCGGTTTAAGTACCAAGTACCAAGTGGCAAGTGCGAATAAAATATTCATGAGACTCACTCATTTGCATTCTATTACAATTCAAATGCCCGGGACTCAGACGTTTAGAAACTTCAGCCCCCGCGAATCAATTAGCACTTAGGGTAACATATTGGCCTGGTGTACTTACACGATGGCATAGCCCCCGTTGGTTACTAAGTACGATCGTTGACTCCAATTCTGTAAATCGAGTAAAAAACTTATTCCAAGAGTAAGTAAGTAAATTCCGATTAGACCATGGTTGAGTGGAAATGAGACTTTTTGGCCGGTAAACCTTTTCCCGGATTCTTTAGGGCTTCAGGGGTTTCCTTTCACTTCACGCACGCACTAAATTGATCTTACTGGCAAGGGGTAGATTCGGGACGCGATAATAGTACTGCACACCCAGCATTGAGAGTTGAGGAAAGTTGTCGCGGATTATACATTTTTATTATACATTTTTAGAAAATTTAATATTTTCGTAATTAATTTAGAAAAATGCATTCTAACTATAGGATGGAGTTCTGCTAGAAGATAATCAGGAGTTTGAGTACCAATTAACTTAGTTTCAAAGTCGAAGCTCAAGAAATTTTAACCAAAGCACCCTCCGCTTAATTTCTTATGTTCAGAGTAATCGGCAATAATATTCAGTTTATGTTATTGACCATTTACATTCAATACTTCCTAACAAATTTTACAGTAAAAAATCCAATACAGCAGTACGCTAGTACAACTAAACTCAATTAACCTATCTCGTGAGTTTACCTTAAGAAGAAAGAATGAATAATCTTCAAACGTCTGATGAGTTTTAAGAACCAGTCAAGCATTTTGAAGTAGAGCCGGGTTTAAATGTTGTAAATGTGTTGTCTTCCGAGTGAGATTTATGAGGAACTAGCTAACTTCGTAGAAGTATATTAGTCTATCTGCTAATTTCAGGCAATTTGTTTTACGAGTTCTTGAACTCTAAAGTGACTTATTACCTGTTTTCTTGTTAACTATTTGCCTGTCCAAGTGACAATTTGGGGCAGAAATATTTCAAAAAATATGGAAGTGATTAGTGGGAAGTTTATGAAATTTGGCCACTGGGATAGGCTAAAGTTATCAAAATTCATTCAAAATTACGATTTCTTCCTCGGGATAAAAAATAGTTGTACAGAAAAATCATCTAAATAAAATGTATCATATTTATTTCGAGAAAATTAAATACCAGATGTCGTTCATGATTGAGAGATGGATAACCAGTCAAAATTCATCTGTTTGTGTGTTTCATTATCGCAACTGCCGGAAATGCATAGCTGTCACACATTCCGGACACATTTTATAGAGGCAATCTTACACTAGCCTGGTAAGGGACCACCAGAAATGTAACAAGGTGACCTAATATTGCATGCACAACACCATGATAATTTTTCTGTTAGATGAGGCGCTTCTGCAAGTAGTACATAGATTTGAATGTAACCGTTCATTAAGAGC
Organism: Protaphorura quadriocellata; assembly: GCA_034698945.1. NCBI lineage: Eukaryota > Metazoa > Arthropoda > Collembola > Poduromorpha > Onychiuridae > Protaphorura > Protaphorura quadriocellata. The sequence goes on from JAQGCA010000629.1 coordinate 4,737, forward strand.
AGTTATGGTGTTCCGAGTGTCGAGAGTGGTAGACTTTTGCTCAAACACGTGAAAGCATAAAGATTTTTATTTCGATGGATGTCTGTTAGTTGAATTTAAGCTTACAATTAGTAAGCTAAGAAAACTTTGTTGCTTGATTGTTTGCTTTTTGTTTGCTTCTATGTATTCAATTGAAGTCATTAAAAACATTGCACACACAAACTGATTGAGTGCATTGGAACTTTGACGTACAATTTACTAAAAATCTTCTAACGAACCAACGTCTTACCGTAAATTCCTGGTCTACTGAAATCAAATTTCGTTTAAGAAAGTCCTACAATTGTAGCTCTATAATTTCACCCAAAACTAATTAATCAGTGATTTTCATTTCCAAATTTAAGCACAATAACATCTTTGGCATTAACGAAAAATATTTTTATAAAGTCGAAAATGACATAATTCATATAAGCATTCACTAACTTACAAATTGCTCTGATGAAACAGGAAAATGAGTCCGAGCCAAGCCCCAAACATGAATACCCAACCCTGCATCTTGTCGTGCTTCACCATTTTTGTCAAATTTAAGAGAATTTTCACGTATTCGAATGTCCACTTTCACAAATCTAATTTCAAACAGTTGTACTAATATGAACCGTGTGAAACAATGAAATTTTGGTTTTGAATCAGCAAAGCGGTCACAATAATAATTTCACGCTAACTTTCGTCCAATTTGTCACCGCAAGTGTACGTGCTAATGACTCATTTCTTCGCATTATTTTTGCGTGCAACACTTCACTTAAGTTTCTGGTTTATTAGTTCCAGCTCAATTCGGTGCAGTCACAGTGGTCAAATAATGATGTCTGGACGTCCGCGTCCACGTACCTGTCAGCATTTCAGAATTATTTTATTTACAGAGCGAATTATAGTAGTATTGATGTACAAAAAATGTTTTAAATTGACATGCTTCCTAAAATTCAAGAGAATAGACCAAAGATCGGGAACCCGCAAAAAAAGAAGACTTATTTGTGATGTTGAATTATTGGAAGATGTGGTGTACAAATTCATTTTAACGTGTAAGGCTACATCTAACGAAAGCAATAACATTGTCCTAAAACTTCAAATAAACCCAAATTTGGGTCCCTGAGTTTTTGAAATCGAACAAAAAGTTATGAAATTGTGAATTGATACATTTAATAAGTGCAAAACTCTATGTGGTCAAAATCTCTCACACAAGTTTTGAGTTAGAAAGGTCAGTAGTAACATAGCTATCGGTGAAGATAATTCGGATTAATTAAAATTGGATAAAAAATCAGACAATGCAGCTCGGATACCTGATCTGCCCTACTCGATTCTCAGATGTAATGACCAGATTGGACTGAATGATTCCTTCAGATAATCTTATATAAAATATCTATTACGACGCAGCTTTCACATCTAATATGTTAAACTATATTATCGTTGATCTGACAAATTGAGATTCGACTTTGATGTCCAATTATCGAATTGATTTATTTTTCAAAGTATTTGTATCTTTTTGTAAACCAAAAACGTTGTTATCTGACGCTAACATCGATTTTAATTTTGTTGTCGATTTTCTGGGTTTACTTTAGTAGTTTATGATCAAAGTCTATTATCTAGGATTACAAGTTGTAAAGACTGAACTCACTAAAGAGAATAGGGTATGTCAAAATGACAAAACACTTTTAAGAGACTGGAATGCTGGCGGAACTATGATCCGTGCCTTTGTTCCTTTCTACACTTTCACTTCCACTTTCCCTGGGAGAAACACGAGACTTTTCCTTTTGGAAACGGAGACTTGATTCCGACTAAAAGTTGCAGAATTCTCTCTGCCAGAGATTCTACGCGTAGTATGTGAGTTTCCAAAGAGCGCACGATCCACAGTCAGTGTTTGACCGCACTTTCCCTGCATGTTTCTCCCTAGGAATGCTCGTCATCTCAAACCTTTACAATCTTAAAATATTTTTAAGCAGGCAGGAACTGCGTACGTATTCATACCATGAAACCATGTCCCGTTCGAGACAATAGAAATGACAGAAGAGGGTAAAGAAAAGAATGGAGGGGTGGAAAAGAATTTGGACTTTCTTTTTCAAAATTAAAAACAGAGATGAATGCGGAACTCTGAAGTCTTTTCAGACTACAAATGTGGCTCCGACACACACGTCCGTGTTGATTTTTTCTTCAGCATCTGTGACTGTGACTTGTGGTTTCGGATCGTCAGGCATGAATTAGTGGTCAGGTTAGGTTTGACATCAGGTCCTCTCGGTGGATTTTCTAGACACACTTTATTAAAATTTTGAGGGGGTTAGAAAGATTTATCTTTGACTTTAAAAATGATTCATGGGTACGTTGATCAATTCCGAATGCAAAGCAGGGACATAAGACTTTCTATTCAACTGAATGAATGGCTTAACACCCCGGTGAGCAATTTGAGGCTCTTGACACACCATGTCCTAAGTGTTATGTATAACCTGCTGGCTTCCATCTGTAAAATATACTCAAGCTTGTAAATGTAGAGCAATATGCGCGTAGTTCTCTAAAAGTGAAAGTAATGTCTGGAAAAGTATCCCTAGTATTTAGTAGTTTTAATTCAAAGTGTCAACTCAAAGTTGGATTTACTTGTAGTGGAAGTTATTTTACTCTAGTTTGGTGCCACAGGTTGCCTTTTCCGGTTTGAAAATATTTCCATTAAAATTCTTTCTCTGTCTATTGTTCTGCGATTTATTGTAAATACACTTATGCTTGTCCACATTTCTGACTGCGACATTTGTAGAATTTTTTAATTTATTAATCAAAATTTATCAGAATTTCCATCTCGTTACAACAAAGTATTTCTGTCCATTTAAAAAAAATCCTGAATGACTTTCATTCATTTGTTTTTTCAAATGTCTGATCGATTTCAAATAAGTTAATTCTAAAAGTCTGAAACCTCGAAATTTGAAGAAATCTTCGAGAACTTTTGATGAAATAATATTTCTCAAGTAGAAAGACTAAACGAAATGGACCCTTCCTGATTACAAGCATATTTCAAAAAAAATTAAGCAAAAACAAGTCTAATAAAAAATAATTATATAAATTTTATAATCACTTCACAATGGTGAGAGTTCGATCTTGGTAAGAATGAACTGAGGAAATTAGACCCTGGCAAATTTGTGGTCAACATCGGTGTTCAATTTATTCTGTTGAGCGCATTACACATTCCGGTCACACTTAGTACCATTACTTTGTCCTGAGTTAAATCCTACTTTACTTGACTTAATTATGAATGGACTCAGACAAATGGATTTTTTACGAGAAGTTGAAATTTGGAACTAAAGTGCATGGAAGGAACCATCACGTGAATTATTTCTAGTTTAAGAGTTGCAATTTTACTCTGCCATTTTACTGCAGCACAATTTGAACGAATTTTTTTTACCGTTTTGACTCACATGGAACTGTAATTAAGATGATGTTTTAGTACATACGTACTACGTACCTTCTGGTCAATATTCAATAGGGAGTGACTATTTGTTCCTGCGAGTACGGTTGAGAATAATAGATTCCAGAGGAGGAAGAGCTCAAATTTAATGTTCACCCTCAACTAGGTTGACGTGCTTTGAAGACCTTATTGGTAATAGAAAGAAAAAAGATAGGAGTGAAAATGTGGGTTCTTCTGTGGAGAAAGTAACGAGACGACCCCAAATCGCACCGTCGTCAGTCTCGTTGTCCCAATAATGATCCCAGTAATCACTTCCAACGCGCAACGGGCCCTCCACTTTCTAGGTGAAAAATAACCTCAGGATTTCTAAAATCTATCACTACAGGGTGGTCTAGAATATTTTCATTCAAGACTGTAGACAGTCAAAAATTTATGTGAAGTTTTCAGGAGATTCCAATGCGTACATTTTTTGATAATAATTGAGCACACGGTTTTATATCAATGAAAATAGCAAAATAAGGACTATCACGAGCCTGAAAGTATGTATTGGTGTCATAAATGAGGCTGGGTAAGTGGTGTTCTGGACCACCCTGCATTGTTCAAATCTATTTTCCCCATAATGTGAGGAACAACATAGTTCTATGTGAAGTGTTATGGGACTTTCTTTTTTTCTTGAAATTGAACGAATGATGAGCCATTGAACGAAGAGTAGAATTACGAGGGTGATACGTTCGCGCTTAAGCAAGTAGGTCTTATTTTAACATTAAAAAATAACGACCACAATTTTCTCCATTGTCATCCAAATTCTTTCTCAATAAAGTTTGGTCTGCGTAACGGAACAGAACGTGTTCTCCCAAACATTCCAGAGTTTAGAATGGTTTGAATTCTTATTCATATTCAAAGTAGATTTATTCTCAAATTTTGAAACACTGTCGGATTCGGTCCTCCCACATACTCTTTTTTGGTCGTTCGCTGTCTGAATGATCTGAAGAATCGCATTCATGTAAGATAGACTGACTTCAAATTTCCGTTCCAAGCCCAACGGTTGTTCACATGAGCCAACTCCTGACCTTACACATTTTCAGCTAAATGCACGCCAGGGGCTCGTGAAACTTTAAAATAAACCTTGAAGGTCGTAAGTCAGGAATCTATCGAAAACATTACGTGCGATCATAACATTCTTACTTTATACACCCTCATTAATTGACATAGCCGCTGAGGCCGAATCAAACATCGTCGCGTATTTTTGGGTAGCTTTCCCATTTGGCCTAGAGACGTACAACTTAGGTACCATCTAGTAGTAGAAAAAACCAGTGGAAAAAACCTCTTTAAAGCAACCACCGGGAGTCCAAATCCGAGGAATCGAACCCCAGCACAGCGAGACAGAATGGGCCAACCACACCATCATGCTGCAATGGACTTGCTAAGATTCTTACTTTAAGATCTTCCATTTCTCACGCACGAATTACACAACATTTATCTACATAGTTTGTCAAGATTGAAAAATTGTAATCTCCGCTTTGATTGAATTGATTCTGACTTGAATGTCCAACTGCGTTACAGAATTCCGGAAGCTTTCCAACAGGATTAGGATATTTCTCTAATGGTAGTTTCATATGAAGCTGCAGCTTGTGTGTATTGGTGAAAATTGTATTTAGAAATCGTTTATACATTTGGATTGGTTTGAAAAGCCTCCAGCAAATAACTCATCGGACACTTCACATTACAACATGTCGAGATATACAGAACATCCTAGTTTTGTGGAATAGCAAAGTTTCGCAATATTCCATTCTGGATGAGTGACACGGACTAGAATTAGGTTAATTTCAACTTTCTCACCTCATCAAACTTGAAAGTACAACTCGGTTTTCATTCTAACACAGACAAGGTAAATTTTCCAGATGATAACAGGAAGTGTAAATATTAGTATTGCGAAATAAGATTGAAACGTAAGACAATCATTCACATACACAACAAACCCACTAAGATTTTAACTGAGAATAACGGTATACGCATTAAATTGATTTTGTTTCATTCTTTGAAAAATATAAAGAATCTGTAAAGGTATGCGAGACTTGTCGAAATTATTCACTGATTTGATTGATGTTTTTCGAACTTTGTTTGTATTTTCAAGGTTAAAATTATGATTTTAGTGTAAATATTGTATAATCAGCCAATTTCTTCTATTTGTGTTTCATTAAATTAATTGTGTCATACGAAAATGTACTCTCGTCTCTCTTGGCGGCTTGCTTCTTAAAAATTGTATTTCCAAAAATTCACAGAATGTGCCAACCTCTTCAAAGTAAAAATCCATCTGAAGGGTATATTTTACCTTTTCAACTGGTTACCTTGTTAAGTCCTTGGAGATGTTTGGCCTGGCGGCTTGGACCACTTTCATCCGGAGAAACTTGGAAGAGTTGTGGTAATCCAACAAGTCCACAAAATGCGAATGTTCCACTAACCGCCTTATAATTCGTGTTGCAAAAGACTCAAAAGTTTTACTGAAACAATTCAGTGTTCACGCTGTTCTATTTTTAATTGAGTCTGGCACGGATTAGGGAAGAAAGGTTGGTTAAATTGAAATATGTGAGCGTTTCGTAAGACGATCACAGTTTTTAAATATTTATTTGAAATACGCAATATTACACCAGTTGCAAAGTTCAAGTATTTTCATCCAGGATGGAAGGATGTCAGCCTCAGAAAACGACAGTATTGAAATTACCTGCTTGCGATTTTTTAATAGTTTCAATTTATTCGAGATTTCTACCCATCGCGCACGTTACTCGTACAAATGATGCAATAGTGATATTTTATGAACCACCCTGTACAATTGGTTTCATCTGATTTGATGACTTTCATTTACGATTCAATGGTTTCAGATTACTGTAGAAAAACGCAACACAAAATATTGTAGTCAGATCAAATTACTTTGTCCAAATATGACTAACGTACCAGGAAAGTAATCCAAAATCTATCATCTATTTCGTTCTGAATTCCAGAGCAGAAATAGTTGTCCCGGGCTGTCGGGTGCCGGTGCGCGGTGTCAATGCAATAGTTGTCGTGTGAAGTGAAATTGAGAATAAAATATGCTTGTGCGTTGGAACTCGACACGATATTACATATTTCCGTTGGACTACTCGTAGGTAGTCCAACATGTACTTGGAATGAAGTATTATCTGAGTTTTGAGCTCATGCTTTCTCCGGATTTCATTCTACAAAAACGCAACTAGTTCTAGTCTCACGACACGACTACCGCAACGTACAGGGTCTCAGATTTATTACACCTGTCATACATGCCATCCTAGTGCTCCAGTTTTGTGTTGTGGTGGACAAATGATGGTACAACGAAATTTGGACAGAAAGATGACACAATGCGTCTAATACTGCCAGTTTCTTTAATCAATTACAAAGTAGGCAAAATATCTTACTGCTCGCTAATGCTCCTTGGGACAAAGCTATTATCAGTGCTTATTATCGTACGAAGGTCTAATTTTCGATTTCTATTATCACATTAACGAATTGAAGTGCGCCTAGGATGTAGTAGTACGGGTCCATAGTGGACATTTGCTACCTGTTGGCACGGAGTTCGATTGTCCGGGCCTGCATGGTATGTCTCAGCCGGGCTTTTCACGTAGTGTGGGTCTTTTCCCTCGCATACACAACAGATTTTTCCCACTTTCGCTTTCTTAAATCACTAAAGTGCCATAATAGGGTAGGAAAGTTGGGTATCACGAGGATGCCCAATGATGGTTAAAATACATCGGGTGTAGTGAGGTGCTATATGTAGTAATACATTTGTCCAAATGAGGTGATTTCTAAGCCTGGCAAAGCGTAGCAGGGCTGTGGGCTTTCTCCCTCGCAGAAATAGACAAAGAATGTGTGATGTCTGAATTCTGTTATTGCACAACTTAGGATAGATAAAAAGTCCGAAGTATAACCCAGAGTGCTTTCTTAGCACCATAAGCTGTTGGAAGTTGAGTTTTGCTTTTCTTTCAACTATAAATTGAATGATCAGAAAGTACAAGCATTTCGAGTTCTAGAAGTGGAGAGTTTAGATAAAATTCTATTACAATTTTTTTTTGTTCTGCAATTGGTTTGTACGACAACGATGAATAAAATTGAGCACAATGAAACCATCCGTCACGCTTTTATTGAAGTGCGTGCCGGGAAAGTTCCTACCTATGTTTTTACTCAAAGGACCGAAATCATGTATAAAATATTCAAAGAAAGGTAGAATCCAATTAAACCTAAGAAAGAGAAAAAGGATGAATCCACAAGGGAGGGCCACATTTCCACAGTGAAGACTAAAAAATATGAAAACAATTTCCTGTAGATTTGTCGTGACACAGTGCTCGTACTTACATGTGCTGTCAAAAATGCACGCACACGATATGTAGAATAGTTTATGACAACTTTCTCCTAACACGTGAAAGTTGCATGAAGAAAAGGTTTGATACTTTTTCTTGAAGAAGTGAACGAATCTGATCCTGCCAACTCATTCAAGACGCACGTGGTGAGCATCCACTCTACCGAAAAGAAATTCTATCAGATGTTTCTGAACCTTCCACTGGGTTAACCAATGAATGTTAAATGCTGCACATTTCTTATTGCAAATAGTACAATAGTTTAATACGGTCAACAAATGACCAGCACTCCGCATGTACGTTGTCTTCACAATGAAGAGAACTGAATGAATCTGATGTAAAGGTAAAACCTTTTTATGTATACCTCTATTTGATTTAGTTTGCTAAAAGATAAACATAATACGAATAAGATTTTCCTTTACAAAATTATTAGTTAGGTAATTTATGTCATTGTGGCCAAGATTGTTTATTTGCACTCTGCACTGGTGTCAACATTCAGACCGTAAAATACAAAGTATGATCGATTGAAGAATAATAGCAGTACATATAGTAATTATACTAGGAATTTGACGAGCTCACTACATATTTAGCACATGCCAGCTTGTTTGCAATTAACCAATGTAGTATTTCTATTTCTTAAATATTTCAATATTTTATTAGTTTGATATACGATTTAAAAACCTCTAACTTTTTTGTAATATTATCAAGTTTTATACATTTACATAAATAGATTCTTTTATGAATTGTCTTGGCATAGTTAACTTTTAGGGGCTATGATTTTTTAAAACTAACACCGGACTTGAAGCCGGTTTAACTAGTTACCACCACAAAATACGAGAGTTATATTTTGGATATCCACAGAACGTTGTGGTTTGGTTTATTTACGTTTACCAAGACTGAAATTTAATTCGTGTGAAATCTTACCATATCTGAGTGATGTCGAGAGCAATTTTTAAAAATCGGTAGCAGAAAATTTCCAGTGCAAACTTAGAGGAGTGAAAAATTAGTGCGCAGCATGTGGACCGGATTTCGAGCGATTGAATTAAAAGCAGAAAGTTGTCATCACGGGGCTCTGAATCAGCAATTTTAGGAGACGGAATTCGGCGGATGTGCCAGAACCCTTGAAATTCAGGCCATATTTCTAGTACTAATCATTGTTTGGATTTTATTTCTCTTAAGTTGTAAAAATAATATACCTCCTACCAAACAACTAAAGTTAGACCAACTTTTGCTTATTTTAAGTCTTCGATTTCAAATCGGCATTAATTTTGGGCGGTTAGGCTCGAACATTTTCGGACCTATTAATGATAAGGAAACACAACTCTATAAAATGTGAATCAAAATTCTTTGCAAAATATAAAATAAGTGTATATTTTAACAGTGTTGTCCAACTCGACGCAGAAATACATCGGGTTGGTTCAGCGCGAAATATCTAAGAGACTTCGTCAGATTTAGCTGTGATAACAAACAGAGCAACTGTTGGAAAGAAGTCATAGCCTAAGTTTTTTTATCCAGCTTAACAGCTAATTGCTTATAAATTAAAAATAGAATATAGGAAAAATATAAATTCTGTTCAAGTCTGGTCAGTCATGTTTGGACAGTCTCTGTCGTGACACCGTTGCCATTAATTAAGTACCGTCGATATTATGTAATATTAGGTCGCTTAGTAGGTCCACTCTTCATTCTAACGTATTCTATCACGGCACCTTTGATCGGGGTCGGGACACTAGTTGTGCTCCTTAATGAATGTTGCAGAAAAATATCCTCATTTTAGATTCTACAAAAGAACATTTTGATACTTTGTATTGTGAATGCGCTTTATCACGCTGTCTCTGAAGGATGGCATCAAGTTAAACAAAAGTTTTGTATGAATATTAACTGCGTTCAGAGTGTTAGAAAATCTGTGAGCATGTGATGGTAGTGCATTTCCGAGAAAATAAATGTAAACACATTTCAGTTGCTTATACACTTTCAAGCCCATAAAACAATCCGTCGAAGCTAATCAAAATTTTAGGGAGTTCTTATATACGAAACCGATTACTCAAGTTTTAATCTTGATTAACCAGCGTCCTCTTGTTCACGGTGACGGAAACCGCCAAATGTTAAAAGTCCAATAAAATATTAATGTATAGATTTTGATGGCTGTTTCTCTCGTACTTGATCAATACATAGTTCAAAGCTTATTTAAGTACTGTCTATTTGCGGAGAGTAGTATTATGTCTCCACATTGAAAAGCAATTTTAGGCGGAATTATTTACAGTGAGCAGCGGTGATTACATTCCACATACAACGTTACAATATATCATATCAAAGGCTTACGTCATTCTCAATACATCTTGTGATATTCGATATCTGCTCTTTGATGTGTGCTTAAATTAAGACGTCAAAGAGCAATAATAGAGTTAGGTCCACCGCCAGGAACAGATAGCAAATAATAATAATACCACCGAGTTAAGGAGTTCAGATTTCATCATTCTCTGAGCAATGATAACAGAAATATCGCTTACCGGGCCCAAATTGAAGTCTAGTGTCATTCAGTAAAACCTGAGCTAGGCGACAAGCTCAGCTTCTTGCTGAGACCTTACGAAGAGACCTCATTGTACATACATATAGAGATTACTGTCTGCTGATATTCTGTCGGTAGTATTGATTACACTTATTTGTACCAATAAGAATAAGTACTTCAAGATTTTCGTGTCCATTAGGATTAACTTGTTTAACCCATTCACGTGTGTATTACTGTACTTCGGTGTACAATTTCTTGAAGATAGGTCACAAAGGAATGATGATAGTTTTTTTTTATGCTGTCAAATTTTGAGTTTTTACTGTTGTAAACAAGTAGACTGCTATACGGTAGGAAGAACCATAAATGGCAGTGTCACTGGTGGTTCTTTCGACCTTAGGCGCCAATTTCACATGGCTCTATCGACAATAAATGGTAGTGTCACTGATTGTTCTTTCGACCATCTATGGCAGGGTCAGTCATTATCTAGTTCATCCGATCATCAGTGGAGCCTTTCGACTGACATTTCAGTGTTCATGTCATCTGTCATCGTCATTTCGAACATTGTCTGCTTTACGCGGTTTATTTAACCTTTTCCGGATTGAATTCTCTAGACATGAAGAGGTTCTCCTTTAAATGATGATGATGAATGTACGATCGCTTAACATTGTTACATTCTTAAAATGATTGTGCTCCACAGGGATGTTAACGGTTTGGATGAAACGATGAAGGAAATCATTTTGATATTCATAAATTAAATGGCTCCAAGGGAGGTGAAATGTTGAAGGCTTATGAAAGGCATAATGGAGTGCCGTCCTGGAGTGCAAACGGAAACAGGTTGGCGTGAGAAGTTTCGCCAAAGATAAATCAAACAATGAAATGTGTATTGTATGGAACCAGACGGGCATCTAGCGAACTAGGACTCTTTTCATTTCCTTTCCTTTATAGCGTTTACCGGGTATTGCGTCGAAACCCGGGAGAAATGTTAGCCCATATGCAGTAATGCTAGCCTTCAAACTGAATCTCTACTAACCAGCGTGGCCGCATGAACAACGGTGATGACTTCTTTCATCATTATTTCTAAGCCATTGCTTGTCGTCATTGTACATAATCCGGATTGTTTCTGAACAGATTTTCGAGTTTGGAGACAAATATTTCAAATTCGGAAGTTCTCTCTCTATAGACATTTACATTAAACTTGAGTGTTTCTTTCAATTGAATAAATGTTCTACGTGTAAATGTGTCTGGAGATGTTCGGAATAAATGTTGACTTAAAATTTACGTGACATTAGAAAGATAGAATATTTGCAAACATTAAATTCAAAACGTCTTCCTAAATTTCAAACCTATACTTCTGGAGAGAGCTCGCAGATTTTGTCACCTTACGATTAGTTGTGTGTTAAATATTATTAGTGTAATTAAAGATAATGATTATTACTAATCGTGCCTACTGTATATCACTCTAATCAATTAATTCAAGTGATCCATATGTATAAGCTTTCTGAATTTGCAAAATTATAATCTTGTCAAACTTGACCTCACGCGGTAATTGTAATAACCTACAACAGTAGGGTTTTACCGCTTTCTTTATTCATTATTAATTCTCATGTTTAATAATTTTTGTTCTAGCGTACGTTGTGATTTTGATTTGAAATAGTATCGTGAGAGAATTTGAACAAATATGAAATGATTCCTTTCATGTTTGATTTTATCCGTATGGAAATACATTTCTTTTCACTCAATTTTAACAACATATCTGGATGCTTGATTTGGGATTATCCCAACGAATAATCAACAACTGTAATTGATAGAATAGTTCAGTCAATCTTTACACCTGAGACCAGACAGCGCCGTAGTAAGGGGTTCCCTTCTGATGCTTGTTGGAACGGAGTTCGATTCTTCGGTCGTGGTATATCTCACCCCGGTTTTTGCTGTACTGTGAGTTTTTGCCTTGCATTACGCTGGGGTTTTTCTCACTTTCGCTTTCATAAATCAGTAAAGTGTGATGATGGGGTAGAAAAGTTGGGTACCGAGGATTCCCAATGATGGTTAAAAGACATGCGTATGTGTATGAGGGTGTAATGTGTTGTTAGTGTAGAAATGCAATCGTCAAGTATGAAGTGAATTCTCAACCTGGCATAGCATAGCAGAGCTGGGGACTTTCTCTCTCGGAGAAAAATGTCGATAAGCCATCATTTGACAAAGATTGTGTAACATCTAAATTCTGTCATCCCACATTCAGGATAGAAAACAAGTCCAGATACCTCAGTGTATTTTCCAAATGAATATATACTATTCTCTCCACGAATCGAGGTTGATATTCAAAACAATATCTCCTAGAATGCTTGCAAGCCTAGTATAACACTGAACAAATGGAAATTCCTTCACATTCAAAATACATTAGATATCAATAATCCACTTCTCAGATTTCACAATCATGAGCGAGTATCCTGTAGTTAAAAAATCAATACCTTACAAATAATGTTGCCTTATGTCATCAGTTACAGATGGACTTCAACAGGTATCCTAGTAAAATTATTAAATCGACTCTAGATAAAGAACGTGACCAAGGTGATTCTACTACTACGGCTTATGTAACCTTCATTAGAGCTAGTCTTTAAAAACTATCAGAAGATCTCCCGGAAGATTTTTACATCGGCGTATTACATCTCTCTCTATTCTCTCCATATGAAGCAATGTTTAATAAATAATACGAAGTCTCTGTAAGCTACTACAAATATTCAATTCATCGTAGCGATTGTGAATACAGAAGACAGACAATGATTGCCACCGAATTTCAACAGACTTCGGTTTTACCTGGAAGAACTATTATAGATACAAAAAACTTTTCCATTAGGAAAGATATTGAGACATCAGTTGTCTGGAAGGCTTACAATAAGTAATCATCCTTTTCTTTTGTTTCGATACTTTCTTTCTCTTGGTAATGCGCTTAAGCACTTAGCACTTAAGATTATTTGAACGTACCCGTCGGCAATCCGTCTTCGAATGCATTCCATCTTCGATAAGAGAATGATGAGCTCCAGGGCTTGTTCAGTAAAATATTCTATTCCTTAAAATATTTTACTAAGTCTTGTATGTCATAACTGTTTTAATGCATTGTTTTGAGTGTCCGATGTTTTTAGAGCGAATGGGGATGTTTATAGAGCAGTCGAGTGCATTCATTTGTCAAATCACCTACAGTCAATATGTGCTGTTATTAAAGATATACCCGAATAATTTTACTTATTATATGCCAATATAAATTGCGAAAACTAATGTGTCGTGCTGGATTTATTGCAAACCCTAAATTCTCAAAATTGACCCACATACATATTATTAGACACATCGAAAGCTTCTGACTTCCGCACTATTTCTCATGAGAACATCTCTTGATAGGAAAAGCGCTTTTGTTGATATTCTTGAGATTCATATCATTAGGACCAACCAATCTTCTACTGCAATGCAGTGACAATTAAGATTCATGACTCGAAGACAACTTTGACTGAATTATGTTCGCTAAAAAGTTGGCGAATTTGATTCCGATTCTGCCCTATTTCAAACCTTAAGTTTCAACTAATACGTGTGACTCCTCTCAAATAAACCGTCAACTCAAAATTGGTATTCGTTCCGTATAGGTACTAAAAATTTACTGACGTTATGTACATATTTTTTATATTAAATCTGTTACTCTTTTTAATAGTCGGTGTTCGAGTAGTTTATTTTCGTTGCTACTAGGGTTACCTTCCATGCCAAATTGAAGGCAGCCCACTCACTCACTGAGGAAAAAGTACTCGTCAATGTTTGACAAGGCTTTATAGCGAAATCCGGCCAATATTGTTTTACGTACAGAAATATTGAGAAAAAAAATACTCGTCGAATTATTTTTTCCCATACTCAAATTTAATTTCTACAAAGAATTCTAAATAGTACTTATGCTGTTTTGTACTAACGATTCTAGTTTCTACGAGAGAATGGATATTTTTGGCTGTCTTCACGTGCGTGAAGAAAACAAAATTTCAGAATTTTGATATTCCCACATTATATTTACCGGGCACATTACAACATCCAACTTTAGAAATATCGCGCCTGACTAGTTACTACCATTATTTACTCGAATCCTAAACCATTCAAGCATTTTAACAAGGACTATTTGAATTCATCCCATGAGGTCATGGTTGAGTTGAATGGTTCCGATTTTTTCTGTTCACACAGGGTCTCAATTATATTCGGGCGGCAGATGTATCTGCAGATGCACAACATTGATTATGATTATTAAGGAGTATGATAAAAAAATACGGTGAACGTGCAATGAAACTCCCTAGCGAATGTACATCTTGTTTCTCTTCTGTACAGTGTAAACACAATTACCCAGATAACGATGACGAAGGAATATATTTGGGCCCCTAGACATTATCATGTGAATGTCGTGGACGAAAACGATATCATGCAACGTTCTGCATACCTTTAACTTTGGAACTCGATTATCAGGGAGTCACTCACTTCCGACGAATTCATGAATTCCTTCTGGTTTCCCAATTTGTAACAACAAAACACAAAGGGATGTCTACTTGTGCAAACTTAATTTCCATGTCTTATTAGGAAGTGAACCATGCAATTGGAATTTGGAATCTTTCTGCACGACTTACGTATGTCTAACAATTCCAAAGTCTAACTTTAAAATCAATAAAATACTGGAGGTGTGTCGTGGCTGTATAATTTCCAGTTGTTCCTGTACAATCCAAATATATCACCAAAGCTTCAGACACCAGAACTACTGTTTTAGGAACGGCTAAAAATTATTACACACATATTGATTGTATTTGGAATTTCATTTTCACAGTAATTTCTAGTCAATTCTGGTTACCCGGCTAAAAACAGGAAATGAAAAAGAGTTCTGAAATCTCATCAGATTTTTTTGAATTTGTGACTACTTTTGATCGGTATAAAGAACAAAAGAAAAAGCAGACAAGACAATGTTTCATTCCAACTGAGTGACACAAAGTAAAATTATTTCTCTCACCTTTTCGTTGTCTTCAAAGTTACCACACGTGAATAACTTTGGCTTTCACGTTGATTGCTCAAGGAGTTTGTGGAACTCGAATGAAAGTAGAATTTCAAAGTACATACGTATTATATTTGCTTTCTCTTGCTACTTTTCCATTTTATTCTCTACTTTCATCATCTCACCGCGGAAACAGGCAGACAATTTTGTCTTGCTCAGGTATAGGTGAGGAAAATGAACTTCAGACTTAGATTTTGGGCTTCCTGATTGGAACTCGGCGTGTCTTCCCGAAGATTTGAATTTTCTAGACTAGAATAATGAATCCGTTGACTTGAGTTCTTTTTCTCTTGCGTTCCTGGCTTTGTAAAATCTGACACTGTATTATGTAAAAGCACAGACAGTCCAACACTCAAATTATAATTCAAAAATAATTTTGTAAAAATTAAAACGCCAGCATATTGATGAAAATGTAGCGCTTGAAATACAGTAGTCAAAACGGTGGTTAATTTTTTATCTATGATATAATTAGTTCAGTTGAAAACCGGCTTAATAAATGAATCACATCAAATGGACTCGTCTGAAGCGTTCTCATTAAAAATGCTACGGCCTTAATATGTTTTCCTTGACAAGCAGGCCATCTTAGGTCAATACCCCTCAAAGGCGATTAAGCGCATTTATAGGGCTTCCATTAAAAGTCCGACCGAATTAATTTCCACATTGCTTTCAAAAGTGAATGACCGTGCGAAATGGAATGAGTATGTGAAGTCTTTATCGGTATGGCGTGATTTTTTGCATTTTATCCGGAATGGATCTGGACGTGGATCATAAATAAAATCATGAAAGAAAATAGTATTAATAAATTAAATAGCTGGGAGGACGAGGAAAGAGTTTTGTAGTGAAGTTAAGTGCATTGCATCAACGGGATCGTTGGAAGTTGGTGTTGTGTGGAACTTTCACCAAAGATAAATCAAACAATGAAAATAGCGATTTTCTCACAAATGGTTTAGGCCTGGAGAAAGTTTGGAACTCCCAACACATAATGGGCACAAACGCACTATAGAGTCTGGGCCATGCATGCAGATTTCCTTAGATTGTGAAGCTGACAGCGTAAATAATGCAGCCTTATTAGTCTCAATGTATTTCACACTCCAAGCAAAAGCCATGGACTTTCTCACACTATTTTTTACTGACTTGACCTAACTTTTTTTGACTTGAGAGCATGTGAAGTCACTACATTTAAACCGGACGAAAATGTACTCTGAAACCTGCTCAAGCGACCACCTGCTACAATATACATTCCCTTCTAGCATTGTCAATATGCATTTTGTCAATTCATATTCATACTAATCAATGTCAGAACAGATATTGTCCGACTTTATCTTGTCTCAACTTTAAATCAGAATGACATACACTGGCTTGAAAAATTTATTTTAGACGGTAAGTCTGCAGAAGCAACGCAGTTTGCTTTCCTCGAATCATCCCACTTGCGTTCACTTTGTTGGCAGTTTGTAAATCTACGTAATAAGCACTCGTAGCATCTGTTGTATTCTATTTTTACTAATTTAGCGTGCCTAAAATAATTCCAAATAAGTTTTACTTCAGAAAAACCATCTGAGTACTTTTGTTTTCCGTTAAAACAAATTTTACAACAAGTAATCTGCAAGATAATACTACATATATTATTGAATACATATTCACGTAATATAAGTATAGTACGATTTTAGGAGGCACGCCAAGCATATTTTCATTTATTCATTCTCTAACTCTAATAAATTTTAAAGTTTGAAATTACTTTTTTCCTGCAGGTTGCAACAAATGCTGTAAAATTCTACTAGCGTAGTCCTTACAGCTATTCAAAATATGCAAAATTAATGAGATTCTGGTTTCGTTTTCCTTACGGAGAAAAATAAAAACAATTGTGTGCAATTTTAAACATTTAGATCTAATAATTGATGTAAAAATGGTTGGACAAAATTATATCTGATCTGAAATAAAAACTTTGTACTAGTGTTATAATTATAGTATTTAACCTTTCTGCACGGGTGGTCGGTGGGAACAACACACATCTATATTATAGTATGTCATAACAATAATGGATATTGAAAGTAAAGAAATTGAAAATAAACGTTTAAATGTTTCGTAATAGTCCTTTATATTTTGCAAGTATATTTGCAAAAAAATTTGCTACTAAACATTATCTTCTTCTTTAGATCTTAATCCTAGTTACCTTGGAATACCGAGATGGAATTAGCACATGTATTTTTGTCACAGAATCGACTCCAATGGGCCTAGATACTGGCCTAGTCAACATAGTATAGATAAAATGCTTAGCAGTACTTTACTGTTCCTTCCCTCCTGAACGCAAATGTTGAACAACACAAACTACTACATTTACTTATATTACAATTTGCCTAGTAATTAACAATTTGTCTGACTCCCGACTCTACAAATTATTTTCTTTTTTACACTCGATTAGTTTTTGTTTTGTAATTTCTCTGCTTATTCTAAATTCTATTCCCGTATTAGTTTAGAACCTTCAAAAATACCCCGCTAATGAGTTTAGCCAGAGTTCTTTCGCAAGTCGGACCCCAAGATACAACATTTGATTCAGTAGCGGTGACTTAAACTTAGTAATTAATTTATTAGTACTAACCCCATACCACGCTTATTAAAACATTTTAGTACTTGATGTAACTGAGGAAATCAATGATTTCGAAGGATTTCTGGAGTAGTCACTCGCTCACAAAGCATTGTTTAATGATATAGATTTTAAACAATCTTTGAGAGAAATTCATTTCTGCCTCATGAATATATTGGACAGAGACAATCTCTTTGCGGGGTTTATCATTTTATGTCAACGTTGAGAGGTGCCCATGAGATGCATTACGAATGTTTTTGAAAAAGTTCAAAATACTTCTTCAAGACTTTCCATGAGTTCTTTTGTATATCCAATAAAAACCTTGAGAGGAAAAATTATTTTGAATCTTCTCTCCATTTTATAAGGAATTGTGAGAGACAACAATAATAATTATTAATTTTTTGATGTATTTTGTTGTCTCTCACCAACTCTCACCGTTGAAAAGTGACATTAGTATTATGTATGTGCTTAAGATTTGTAATATTATTTCTCTTTGTCTGCTAATATTTCTATTTAATTCAATTGCGTCATTTTGAAATTTTGCGCCTGTTGGGAAATTATTTCACAGATTTATTGGCATATTCGTTGGTTGCCTTACCTTCCAGGCACACTTGATTTATAGTTATCGTTTTCGTGAACTTGCACTGATCTGGGGTGGTAATGACGGCCGAGAGAAGCAAGAAGTTTGGTGTTTAGGTCTCGAGAATTCCGTAGTATTCTTCAAGAAAAAGTGCCTAGACTCACACCCGTTAAAAGAGGTTTATTTTTGATTGTTGGAATAGCATTTTATGAAAATGTTAATTAAAAATTGCAAACTCGCAATTACTAAAACATTCATAATCATTTACCACGCTCATCAGTTTTTTTTGTATGCACGCCGTATGAAACTGTGCGTATTGAGTATCTAATGTTAAACTTACAAAAAGGTGGGACGAGGACAAGCGCGCTGAAGTTTAGTTACAAAACAAGTACTTGATAAATGAAAAAACTTCTTTAGGATTTCCATTTCAGAATGCCAGCATTTGTGATAGAATGAAAAAATATTTGTGAGCATATTTACTTTTATAATTTGACATTCTGAAATAACAAATTCCAGGGTTTATTGTCCTATCTAAATCACTTCTTCAGGCTGAGGTATACACGTGCGCGTACTTCTCGTGGGGCAAACATCGATGATCTTAATACAATGGAATTTAAATATACAGTTTATGATTTGCATCTAATTATTACGTGCTTAGTGAGGTGAAGATACGAATACAAAACACGGTAAGAAAATATTCATGAGATGGGAATATGAGTAGTCCAAGGAAAGTCACCAAAATTCTGTGCTATTTCATTTCGAACCAGATGGACGGACTGTGATTTTTTAAGATTCACTGGAGTGATTCAGAAGATTGCACGTAGTTGATTGCTTGGATTCTTGTCAATTGCAATGTAATATTAGATGAGATGCCCAAGCCCCTGACCGGATGTCCGTCAATATAACGAAGTTAATAATTTAAAATTAGAGTTTGCTTGCCTTCCTGTGCTAAAAGTAAATGAGAGCAGAAACTTGGACAGTACTATCTGAACCTCCATAGATACTTCTGATATTTTGAGCAATTGTAATGTAATGTTTTCACGATATCTGGAAGAAAAGACATTCAGTAATTTATACTTACACTATTTCAGATGATGCGTCGCATCTTGTGAATGTTTCATTTTTTACTAAGGAATTAAATTATACATCAGAAAGTCACAACTCCGTTACTTTTGAACAATCAATGAAATTTTATATTGTTTTTGGAATTTGTCGCTTTGAAATCAGAAAGCAGCAGAAATGTCATTATGTAAACTACTGGAGTCATTAATTTATGAATTGACTTAGTCGTCGATTTATTCATGTATTTTATTATACGATCACCGCTAAGAACCTAGTCAAAATGATCCACTTTGAAGACCATCACTGAATTAAAAGAAATCGTTGACTTAATCAATTGTCCACAGGTTATCTCCGTTGTCTCCAGTCAGAAAGTTAAAGGACTAGGAATTCTACAAGCTTCATGGGAAGCGTTCATCCAAACCTATAACGTTTGTG
>JAQGCA010000630.1:0-24697 GCA_034698945.1 Protaphorura quadriocellata
CGGTCAAATCGGATAATCCGATCGACGGAAGAATGAAATCGAATAGCGCTCGATGTTTCGCGGCCACCCTGTATGTAACATATTCATCATTATTTTGTCACGAAAACGGACAACTGAGTGCATGGCTGGATTATTTTAAGAACATTTTTGGAGACGGTAGTACATTTATAGTTTCGAAATGTTAATGATCTATTACTACTATGTCGCATCATAGCCATTAAAATTGTCTCTGATGTGTGAGAGTCGAATGAATTCAATTACCCAGATTTTTATGTCTGTTAGGAATTGCATACTGGCATAAGTCATTCAATGTCTATTTGCATTCGTTTATGACTACGACGTGAACGTGCTCAGACACGTATGTCCATGACCGCAATTTTTGGGCTAATACTTACGGCGGCCACGTACCTCAAACGAGACACAAGATTGGTGACATGCTGAGTCAAATCAAACATGAACATGTGCTTATCTTATCACAACACCGGTTCGGTGAGTAACGAAAACTTTACGAACGGAGAAAGCGTTGGTGAAATTGGAGGAGACTCTGACATGGGAATTAATCAGCGGACGAGGAAAAGACGGATTGCTTCGTTCAATGGAACCCAAGATTAAAGAAACTCTGTTTTCTTCCTATCTGGCATTCAAACGAGTGATGCAATATCAACATGAATAATCTGAATGAAGTCATTTCATCCATGACTGTGAGACATTACCCGAGTTATTAACTTTTTGAAAAATACTTTCCTTTCTATCATCAAAGCACGTTAGTTGCTTGTCGTGTCTGTGTATCTGTCAGAAATAGTCAAAATTGTTGCGACAAAAGCATGAAATAATATGTACTATTTGTACTATGTTCATCGCTGGAATTACAGATACAGAAGTTAATCTTTTACTGTAATTTTGATAAAAAAAAAATTGATTGGTTCGTCCTAGCAAAAATGCTCACATACCACTAGAAATCTGTAGCAGTCGAAATTCTATGCCCTCAAGAATTAGGGTTATCATCTTAGGAATGCTCTTTTGAACAAACAATAATTCTTATGAATGATTGATTCTGTAATAATTTGTCTCAATTCATTCTGATGTAAATTGATTTTACCTGGATGCTTTTCTAGGGTTGGGTCCATTCGAGGTTTACAACCGTTATCCAAAGTGAAAGTCTTTACTATGTATATTCTATAGACAAGAGTGCGGGGAGACGTATGACTTTTTGGTCAATCTCTTTGACTAGTTGTGGAACACTCGAGTAAGTCCTCCACCCGTCAAACCCAAAGCTCTCATGTTCGGTTGGTTCTCATCGATTAGATCCACAAAGGCCAAATTGAATATTTTACCACACTCATCCACACTTCACACATCTCATCACCTTCTGTCCTCCGATTACAACAGCCTCGCCCTCCTCTATTCTCCCATTCTCTCCGAGTGTCATAAAACATTACATTGGGGCTTACCTAACATGTCATGTCCCATGGTCATTCTATTGTCTGTCATCCATGTATTCAAATATATTATGGATGCAGTGTTGTACATAGGGTGGTTCATGAAATTTAGCCCCCCCCCCCTCATTCGGCCACACAGTGAAATCGGTGTTTTGAAACACAAACACAACTCAAACACATTCTGTTCCCCACTAATTTCTAATTTCCAATCTTATTGTTAGTGTACTATGTGTCTTAAAAGTAAAAATAATCAACATTTTACTTTTTTTTTGCTTTTCCGGGAATGAGCGCTCTTGAGAAGTTACAATGGTTTTTGTCTCACATCAGTCTCTGTCTTCAATATTTTAGCATGTTAATTCCCATTTGGTTTGAGGCTTAAAATAGTCTTAGGAACAAACAATTTCAAAAAACAAATTCGGAATACTGCTGGAATGTGAAAATCAAGAAGTTTCAACCGTTTGTTTTAAGTTCTACGGAATTTGATTGAATTGTTTAGTCTCTTTGGTGAAAATATAAACATTTTGCTCGGCGTTTTGTAAAAGTCTGTGCGGGAAAATCCCTAGAAGCATTGACATTCGGCAATTAACGTGGGCAGAAGACGAACAACAATAGTATTACTGAAAAAATTATCTTTAGAAATGTTTGTTTCCTAAGTGAAGCTCCCTTACTGAAATACCAAGAGCAAATTCAGCCAATGTTGTTAGTATTTCACAAGAACCGTGATAGCATTTGAAACAAATCGCATTCGTAAAAATCAAAAATACGAAAATTGTGGTTATTTTCTTTTAAAGCACAGTGCACCAAGATTACTTTCACCTATTTGTATAATACGCACGCAGTTGATAAGTTCCAATGTAAATTCACTACTAGATGTATACGCAAGTGTTTTCAGAAAACGTCGACCTGAACAGTGCGGTGGTGATGGAATAAATGGAAGTGCACCACCTTTAAATATACTTTCCGCACTACTACCCGTGTGTTCCTAGAAAGTTTCGCCCGTCTGCATCGGTCAAAAATTGGCGTCAATATAATACGACATGCTTACTAAGTTTTTGTATGCCCTAACGCAATATGTCCAATCTTTCGAACTATGCATTTGGAATTTTTTTATTCTCTACGACTGAACTTTCACCATACATGCATTGTAATATGATTTCACTTCTAGAATTCGATATCCTTTACAATGCGTGTCCGGCCCGGGTCGGTTCGGTTGACTGTGCAGTTAGAGCAAAATGCGAAAGTTGATATGAATTGAATAGGTTGACTGACTTTATGTTAATCTATTCAAAGCATACGAAAACGACTGACATGACTATTGCAGGAAATGCTGGGTTTCACAGGACATAATGGAGGAGAAATAGTTGTATAATGCTTGTCAATTCTGTTCTTGTTTGAATTGAAAGAGAATTTATGCAATGCAAATTACGCGGCGAAACGAATCAAACCGAGGGGCATTTTATGAATCAATTTCAGATTTATTGAATCGACCAATGTAATAGGACGGGTAGTTCTAATATGGAACAATGCTTCGAATTTTCGTATGTTATTTTAACGAACTAGTAATCATGAACGAATGAATGAGTTTAGTTGAGTTATGACCGAAGCCTTATCACACCTGTACTACTGATCACAACTACTGTAGACTGATCACATTATTATTGTCACATTATGTGTATTTTGTTTGCAATCTTACTTAGACTTATTCGTATGACCTATAACACCAAATTCTCCATCATTTTAAACAATAATTTAAAGCATCGATTTGTTCTTACATCGAATGGCTAAGAGTGCATGTCACATCCAAATCCAAATTCAAACCAGCATAATGCCGTGGGTCGGCGCTAGTGATCATACGGGTAGTAACCCGGTAAGTCATAGATTGACCCCTAGCGGCAGGTTCATTTCATTTTGAGTCTCCAGGTCCATTCAAACATTGTTCAGGAGTTCGTGAAGAAGCTCTGTTAAATTGTTTGAGGTCATTCGGACATGCCGCCCATGTTTGACCTTCAGTGACCCTGGAATTTTCACAAACTCTACGCTCATTTAAACGTTGTTTGGGAGGTCAAAAAGAAGCATCTGCAAAATTCGGGGTCAATAGCTGTACGGAATATTAGTCTGTAGTTAGTTAAATGTTTTTATGACGGTCAAGAATATCAGGTTTCGCTGTTGTAAACACTCGGACTGTATTTACGCTCGAATGTTTTATCTGCGTTCCCGAACAACCGTTCAAATAAAATGTGTTTCAATATAGAAATATCTGAATTAATTAAAAACAGTTCAATGGAGAAATATTGTTATTGATTATTGTGATCTCATTTTAATACAATGGAAGAACACACGCGCAAAAGTTTCTTAAAACGATAGTTGTAATGACTATAATACATGAAAATTAACCACTATTCTGGATCCTCCAAATTGTTCCAAATTAAAATTGAAAGAAATTCATATGTGGAGACTCGTGTGCTTGCAGAAATTCTAGTCTCACAGTACTGAGCACTATAGTTAGTGTGTAATTTCAAATTGAATGACAAGCACGGAGCTGTCTCGCAATTAATAATAAGCAATTTGAACTGTGTTACTATAAAATGTGAGTGTGGCACGAAATGGAACGCTTTTGATCAACGGAGTGGCTCATCATAGGATATATTCATTCATTCGAAGAAATGAAATGCTAACTCTATAATTTGAGCAAATCATTCTGATGACTGATTCTAATGATGCAATTTCCAGAGTGAATAGGAAATGTAGACTCGTTAGTTTCTCCTTGTTTTTCTGCCTTTCAATTCAATCTTATTTGACTTCCACTCGGTTTGTCTGTCTGGGTCGTCGATCCGAGAGAATTCTGTCTGGAGTTAATTTTGATCCTCAGCAACATGTGTCATTCTATTGAACTGTGGTTCCATGTTTTCACCGCATCACACCACGTCTTATTTTATTCCTCCTTGTCAATTCTATCAAATCTGACGGATATAACTCTCTGAGTTAAATTGACTGGTAGAACTTACAAAATAGTCACAACCTTATGAAATTAGTATTATAAGGGAAAACCTTAAGGACTGTTCTTCTTATTGCCTTGAACATTTACAAAATATAAGTCGCAGTTGAGACGTGTAGGTTAGCTCTGGTATTTTGATTAAAAATGGGACCGGGAATAAAGATTTAAACGGTATGTATTCGAACGCCTCAGAAATTGAAGACACGACTGACTGCTACCTTTCTTTTGTTTTTCTACCGATGTATATGACATAACTTAACTTGTTAGCTCTCTGGCTAACTTGTGCAGTTCTGCGTATGTAAATTCAATTACGTTTTAACTACTCTTAAGGCGTCATCTCAGCAGCACAAAGCCCAAAGTGGCATAATTGCACTTCATAAATCATGAGTTCCATATTTTCGTCACGAGTTCAGATTGAATTTCTATATATTGGACTGGATTGGATTGGAGTGGATATCTCTTTATTTAAGTCGTCAACTTTATATTGCCCACCCAAGAAACTGCAGCATAATTTGACAACTTCCCTACTATGTAAGTCCATACTGACTAGACAAAACAAGTGAGAGAGGATTTCACAAATGCACTGAATTTGCAATCAAAATTTCAGTCCCGCAGAAAGGTTCCTGTTGCAGCCTGAAAGGTTTGACCTGTCATTTCAGTCACCTTTGACATCATTGACCCACTAATGTCATAACTGGCGGTAAAAGCATATCTAATAAGAAAGCTGGGAAAAGAGAATCAATAAGTCGTATTTGGATTATGTTGTGATTGCATTAACGGAAGGAAATAACACAGAAGGTACA
Source organism: Protaphorura quadriocellata (assembly GCA_034698945.1). Classification (NCBI taxonomy): domain Eukaryota; kingdom Metazoa; phylum Arthropoda; class Collembola; order Poduromorpha; family Onychiuridae; genus Protaphorura; species Protaphorura quadriocellata. The sequence continues at coordinate 5,238 of JAQGCA010000630.1, forward strand.
CTTCTGCACTTTCTATACGCTAGAGGATTCTGGTTTTTCTTTTATGTTTCAGGTCATTATTGTTCTGGACTGGCAGATTCAATTCAATAAAAGGGTGAAGCTATATCAACATTGCACTTTTCGGGATTAGCCCTGCAATTAGCTTAGAGAAGGAAACAGCTAACATTAAGAATAAACTCTGGCGGAGAAAAACGCCTCTAAAGACTCCATACTTATACTTAATTGTATCAAGGTGCGTCGGGAAAAACACGTTAATAAAGAATCAAATCAAATCACCCGCCACCACCCCACCAAATATGCCAGATGGATCACACCCTTATCCTATGTACAGTGAGGCGGCCTTTGCTACACACAACGGACTATCCGTTTGGAAGTATTGTTTGTTCTTTCGGACAGTAGATTTTAATATTGAGGAATTGAAAATGAATTGATGATTGTGCCTGGGAAGGTGAAGAAGTTGAGGAATGAAGAGGTATTAGACTGATGAGATAGTCTCCACTTGATGCACAACACAAGTGGACGTCCTTCCAATAAGAAAAGTCGAATCTGTGAACTCTTGAATTTGCGAGAAGGGTTGACGACACAGAAATCCTTTCCGTTTCTCCATTGAGTGCAACACAAATATTTTCTTTGACTCTTACCATCGTCTGAACAAAGTTCTATAGAGACGAAACTTAGACTTACCCAAGAAATAATACACAGTAAACATCCATCCCTTCTCCAAAACTCTTTTAATCTCTCTACTTTTGTTCTATGAATTAGCCAAGTTTTGAAAGCGATCAAACAAAGTACTACGACTTTATTGATTCTCTGAACTTAATCGTACGTTCAAGTCTGCACTATCTATTTAAGTTTGCTTGTTTGTGGAACCTCCATACTACGATTCTTAGGGTTCGTGTATCCTGTAATGTATGAATACATCGCTTCGCCTTGCTACCCTAGGGCATTCTGCAACCCACGACCAGTACTCTACCTTGGAAAAATAGAAAAACATACCCCAATCTCTAACCTTTGCAATCACAATAAGATAATAAACCGCGCAAGCGCTATCTAAGAATGTGGATCGCTTTAAGAAAAGATAGAGGGAGCACACATGTAACTTTTGGGAGCGCGCTCTTTCAAAGAGCGATTTGGGAGCGGAGTGGATTGCAGATTGCACGAAAAAAAACTTTTTTTGAGAGCGGAGCGGAGCGGATTGCAATTTGTAGGGGTTGACCCAGGGAGCGGAGCGGAGCGGATTGCAAGATCGAAGTTACATCAGTTGCATGTACAAACATGCAATTTTTGAGAGCGCGCTCTTTGAAAGAGCGATTTGGGAGCGGAGCGGATTGCAGATTGCACAGAATTTTCTTTTTTTGAGAGCGGAGCGGAGCGGATTGCAATTTGTAGGGACTGACCCAGGGAGCGGAGCGGAGCGGATTGCAAGATCAAAGTTACATGTGTGAGAGGGAGAAGAGAGAGAGAAGGGAAAGAGTAGAACAATTGGAGGAATAGTAGAGAAGAGAGATTTGAAGAAGAATAGAGAAGAGAGATTGGAGGAAGGGTAGAGAAGAGAGATTGGAGAAAGAGCGATAGAAAAGAGTTTGAGAAAAGTGTGAGAAAAGAGAGAAAAAGAAGAGTAGGAGGGAAGAAAGAAAGAGAGAAAGAGAGGAGTGCGGATTGAGCTAGAGTCATTTTTGTTAATTTTTAGACTCTGGTTTCTGCTATGTATGTCAATGTAGTACTAGTTCATACTTTCGATTGGAGAACAGAAATAGTATTTCTAAGTTGATCCTACCAACTCGGCATTTGGTCGCAGTCATATGACATGAGTCGGAGTTAAAATCTAGAATTTTGTCTGTTTGTGATGAAAGTTCTAGAGTGATCTGTAGTGTAAATCATGAAATATCCGTGATTTCTGATATTATTATGACCCGGATGTTAATTAAGTCTGACCATTAAGTGAAATCAGGGTAGCAAAGTACCCTGCAAATTAAGTTTAGGTTGAGTATTATTCTTCTCTTCCTCTCGTTTTAAGTAATTTAGTTACAAGTCGGAATTGATGTCACTTACTGATAATTCAATGTTTCATTTTTGATGTTTACGTTGTGTGAGCTATGATTATTGATGACTATAATAAAATTACATCCAATCCAATCCAATCCAATCCAATCCAAATTCGACTTGTGGACATACTACGTAATGGAAAGCTGACATTGTAGATTGTAGTGACATAATTTATATACCGCTGCGCATTGGCCAGCTTTCAATGAGAAGTATTCCGAACCGGTTGTCACCATGAAGTTTAGAAATCACAGGGAAAAAAGTTTATTCCATTGCTGTACAAAATCATGTTGAAAAGTAGGTTTAGAAATTTTATGCACTGGAGTCTGCATGTCTGCAACGGTTGCCAGCCACGGCATTTTTGTCAGTGAGGTTTTACAAACAATCAACAAAACCTAAAACCTAAAAATCCATTCTTATCGTAGAATCGATTTTGCTTCAGACTATGTTGATTAAGATACCCAAGGAACCTTGACGACGCTCTGCTCTAGAGGTTAGCCAGTACTGACCCCAACGAGTTGTTATTTCTCCGTTGGTGGGATTATTACGGCAATGGGAAATAAGGTCTCTCCAATGCGCACCTCATTGTTTACGACATGACGTCAGAGGTTATAAATGTTCCGTTCAATCTATGCACTTGATATTTGGTTGCCATGGGATTGTCCGTCCGAATTTCATTATTTTCAAAAGTGAAGAGTTTGAAAATTATTTTCAGTACTGGCTAACCTATAGGGAAGATGTTTTATTTACCTTGAAGATACCGCTGCAAGTTGAACAGTTTTAAATAGTGGAGTACCCATGTAGTTCGATTTTGCTGGCTAACGAATTTGACGGGAGTTATGGCCCAAGGGTCATGCATATCAAGTTTGAAGTCGATCAGAGAAGAATTGCGGCAGCTAAAGTGCTGACAGACAGACACAGTACCAAGATCATGATGTCGATCTAACTACGTTACGATCCACATAATAATACTAAAGGATATTCGTCCATGTCTTAAGCAGATGCAGAACGGCAATGAGCTGCGAATATCAAGTAATTATTAGTGAGTGTATTTTCATAGGATTCTGAAAAGTTTTGAAATACCATAAGACGCGTCTAATAATTACCTCTGACTCACTTCTCGACGCTCAATTCTAAAATCTTTTCACAGCCTTGGTCCAAATTCAATGACGGTCTGATTGACAAACACACATTTTTTTAAAAAAAAAATCACAGCGTCACCTGGTAGGTTTTTTCAAGGGAAAAAAATTGTCTAACTCCGTGTCCGGATATCGCCCCTACCATCAACGAAAATCTTCACTCTAAACGCTTTCCACTCTCTGAGGAGAACTATTCGTTCGATTATATTCAATTATTCAAACTTAGCTCCTGAAGTGTTTACGTAGACAGATCATTACAATTATGTACAAATTGTGAAGTCTTAAATGTTGCTGCCAAATCATTAGTTTCATTCATTAAACATTAGGGAATACGTAATATGTTAGATTTATTTTCTTCTTATAAACGGTAAACCGAACTTCACGAAAACATATTTCTCATAAGTGTAAGCTCATGTAATAGTAAAACTAATGTGTATAACAACCAGTATACTATTTATCAGTCACCGTTCCAACAAGACTATTCCCGATATGATATAAATAGGGTTCCATGATTTGAAGATCCAAAAAAATATTCGAAAACCACTGGTACTGGTTCATTTCAGTAACTGTTGAACGTCGCACGCAGAAAATTAAACTAATCAGATTCATCGGAACCAAAATTGGTATTATCAACATCTGTCTGCCTGATTTGTTCTCCAGTCATCACCGGAATCTTTGGCAACTTAATTTTAACCGGTAACCGTCCGCGCGCCATTTTATTTCGTACCCCTTTCGTTTTCTTTGGTGTATGCCCGCGGCGTGGAAACTTCTTACTAACCGATGTAGATACACTGATTCTTCTGACCTTCTTGGGCTTTGGACCGTTCATTTCTGATCGTAACGGCTTCTTTGGAGATTGAAAAAGTAGCCAATCCGATGGGGGTTTCTCATCTTCATTTGCTGGCTCTTCCGGCGAATGGTTTGACAAGGAAAATAAATGTCTGATGTTGCGAAAACGACCAGCTTTCTCAGCTTTGTTGTGCAAGGTTTGCATTGACTCAACACTTACATCGGCCAAACTTATGCTGCAATCCGACAACTGATCCACATCAGGTGAGTTTTGCTGCTTTGGCCTGGTAAATATTAATTCCAATCAGAATTATTCGTACACAAACTAGAAGAATCCTGCGTACTGTATCTCCCCACATTGGATTTATCCGAGTACTGATTTGTTCGTTATATACCGTAAATGACTTAATATACAGCTGATGCTGAATACAACACGGGGCTCAAATAGAGCGCGGGTCCTTCTCCAGCTTTCTATATGTAACCTAATGGAGAAAGTGAAGAAAATCTTTGAACAGTACATAGTACACTACTAGTTTTAGACTTCTGTTAGTTCTGTTCATGTATTGATGGTCGAAATTGTTTATCTTCCGCTTTTTCACGGATTTGCGCTAAGTCCCTATTGCGAATATTGCGAACTTTTTCAGGAGTTTACGATGTGAAAAATTTCTAATACAAATCCACAGCGGGGTCTAACCCGTGCATGCTGTACAGTTCGGTTTTGCGAGTTGTATTAGAATACGCGTTAATAGCCGAAATGTTTTCCTATTCTAACCAGCTACGAAAAAAAAATATCGCATCAGCATTACGAGAGCAAAGAATAGATTATGAAATAATAACGGACGAACTAGTAGTTCGATAGAATTCATTGCTAACCTAAAGCCAAAAATCCTTTGCAAAACAAATGTTAAATCTGTCTACTTAATTGTAGTTAGTTAATTTATTTCATTATGGTCAAGAATACCAGTTTTAGAGTAGAACGTCATCTTTAAGTTAAGGTCGAATGTCAAAACATCGTACACACTAACCTGGAATAAGTGCGAGGACAATGTTGAGTCTTTAGAAACTGATCAAATTCAAAAAAACTACGATCAAATGGATCCTTGAATGAATTTTCTGCTGTTAAATTAGGAGTGGAAGCACGCAAAACTCCTTTACGGCCTCGCCGTGGCTGCTCGGGATTTCGATTAGTGGTCATTACTTCCTGGACTCTTGTCTTCGAGGACCTCCAAATGTGATTGTCTCACCGAATTCTTGCCACAAGTCAAGGTGCAAACTGCAGGTAAACCAAAAATCCGTTTCGTGATTAAAAATTTATTAAACGTCCATGAATTATTAGCAATTCTGGCTAGTCGTTTACCGAATGCCATTCAGCACTGTAAAATGTTACAATCTCAGTTCCTCGTCCTATACTTGTGTTTTGTATTATTGTTATCGTTTACGTGATGCAATGATATCGAATAAACAAACTGGTTACCGGGTCCTGTGGGGATGGCGAAAATAAGTTAAATACCTAATTAAAAGCGTTTCAAAAGTCTCTTTATGGCTATGCCACGTAAAAACTTTTCGTTAATGTAGTCTAAAACTACACGCGGACCACACGCACCATGCACTGGGGGTTTTACTCCTGTCCTGACTTGTTATTTATCCTGAGCTGTGAAATGACAGAACTCATTTATCACACACTCTTAGCCAGTAATGCTTTATCGTCTATTTTTACGAGGGAGAAAGCTGCTAATCCTGCTATGTTCAGAATTCACCTCGCTTTGTCGAATTCGTTATACTGCACCTAAACATCTTTGATCTTATATAAACATCATTGGGCATCCTTGTGGTACCATACTTTCCTACCCCATTAGGGCACTTTACTAATGCATGAAACGGGCAATGGTAAAAACCTCTGCGTATACTGTCCAGTGTCCATACCAGCTTAACCGTGGAAATATCATGGGCTGAAAAAGCAATGAATTTACAACGTAAACTTAAGGTAAGGTCATACTGTCCAAAAAGAAACAGTTTCCACCCCCATGAACACCTAGAACGCTGTCCACATTTTCACAGCAGTTAGGATCCCCTGACATGAAAAGATCGAGTTAAAAGTCGTCGGTCGTCGGATTTTATAAAAATCGTCTAAAAACGTCTAGAGAAACTCAATATCGTTAAATAAATGTTACTATAATGCATAATTATTTTCCTTCGAAATAATTTTCAGGTGCCTGCCCCTTGCGATTTTAGAGTGAGTGTAAAGAAAATTGAATAAATCAACAGACTTGACGTACAAATATTGCTTAATTTGATTTCGAAAAATATTATTTTGCGAAAGAACGTCGCAAGTGAAAGATGTATTTTCGCTCATCTTTCGGACTTTAGTGCAACTATTGTAGGCTGTACCAAAAGTTTAAATCGGAGACCGGCGAAACACGAGGAAGGTACAGAAGGCGAAAATAAAACTTTAAGGTCAAACTAATTGTGGTAATCTGAAATTAATTAAAAAAGAATTTCATTAATCCAGTTTTGAGTGCAGAATTTTATACACGTTTGACGACAAAATGTCTGGGGGTGGTGATATTTCGAAAATTAAGGTAGGTCATTTTGAATTTTATGAACTCAAGTTTCCTTCAACCAATTTAAACTAAAATATTCGCGATCTCGACGATGCCGAAATAGCGCTACTTCTCTTTTCTGAACCATTTTAAAAATTAAATTAAATGCGTTAATTCTCAAGAATCAACAAACTTCTAAAAACTTCAGTAACTCGTGTTATTCCATTACTTGACAAATTACCTATTACCCAATCTCAATATTTCTAATGAAGCTTTCCAGTGAGGTTTAAATTATTTTAATGTAATAAACTGAGAAGATATGGGGAAAAACTTGCTATATTTTTGCTTCGCACTGAAGATTTTCCGTTTCCGACGTTTCCAGTTGTGTATGGAGGCACCACGATATTGATTTATAAACCACTGCACTAAATATTTCAATTTCGTTTAATTGTTACACTTTGGCTTGATACAGACAGAAACCGTCTTTACGTTAGACAGTTTAGCGCTAAATTACCGATGAATTATTGGTAATGATTAATAATATATCTAATATATCACTAATAACAATTAATATCATTACGCGAGAAAAGGATCTGGATTCAATCTGTTCTACATTCTATTGAGACAACTTACAAAATATCTGGCAAGATTTCACGTTCATCATATTCCTAATGCTAACAAACTTTATACCAAAGAAAAGCAGGTAAAGATGTGCGCAAACAGGAAATCAGTACTCAAAAATATTATTTTTCATTGCCTTCCTGAGCCTGTGCCTGGTCCTTCACCTTTTGTCCAGGAAGTTGTTCGGCAAGTACGCATATAATATTCATATACGACGGTAAGCTCTGTATATTAGTTACCTATGTGAAACTGTGTTACTGTATGTAAAAGATGGGGTAGGATTTCCTCAATATTGATACGAACATGTAATGTCGGAATATCTCTTTCGGGCGCTAGGAACCTCAACTTTGGACCGCACAACTGAATATTTCGTTTTAAAATTCAACGAATTATGTTTTTGGAATACGAAATGAGACTGTAAGTCCGGGTTGTTGTGGGTTGTTCCTAAGAAACTTTGTTTTCAGAAGAATCCATAATTCATCAGATCAGGTGTAAAAAATGAAGCTCCACTTGTTGAAAGGTCTGTCTCTGTTAAAAATCGCGAGTAGTAAATTGACGACACCTCTTAATAGATTCATCTGAAAATTCCACAAAAGCTTCATGAAGAGACCCGTTACCCGTGGCGGGATTATGGAGCTTTTTGCAAAAAAAAAATTCTTCGAATTTCAAAACGAAATATTTATTTGCACAGTCAATGAAATCTTAAGCTCCCCAATATCCCAAGCTGTAATTGCAGATTTCCCAATTTTAGGTCATTCTTTGAGAAAATGTTCGACCTGTAGTTTGTCACAGAACCGCCGGAATTAGCCCAGTCGACCGTCAGTTGAAGTTTAGTTAAACTAAACTTCAACTCCAGTTATTGGAAAATGTGTCGTTCAAATGCGGGTTAAAAGAATTCAGATGAGGTTATATTATATATTATACATATTATGAGGTTCAGTGCACATGGGTATATGTAGATTTGTAGATATTACAAATTGACACCGTTCTTTTCGACGCATCCTTTACGCTTATTCTCATAATTCACTTTAAAAATCGAACGTGCTCTATTATTGCACATTCCTTTCGAATAACATTGTTATCTAGTTTTCAAGTTTTAACGATTTCTGATCAATCGTATCTGTCTGGAGATTTTAATTAATTCATCTACAAAATGTTGTGAGAAAAACTATACAACGCAGCGTACAAACAAACAAACAAACAGATCGACATTTGTTTCGGCAGATTTATTTTGTCTAGACCAAAATAGATAATGCATTTAATAAATAATTCGATTAAGACATATTATCGGTGATTTTTGTCGAAAGTTTCTGCACTTGATTAACGCTATGTATACTCGTCGGCCAAGCAGAGAATGGCTCCATTAAAATTCAAGTTTAACCAGACACATGAATTTCAATGAGCGTTTTAGTTGGGTCAAGTGACGAAGTGCTGACTAAATTAGAATGTTCGAGTATTATGCGTGAGCAATTTCCGCATTACAATATTGCAAGGCAAAAAACTGACCGCACCCTAAACCTTATCTTTAAATTGGTAATATTACTTTGGTGTATTATTTCGCTCGTATCGTAAGTTTAAATGCATAAGTTTCAAATATACAAAATATAAAAAAGTTATAGGTATTCACAAATTCATATTTTCAACTATACTCACAATTCATAATCTATTACTATTGTAGTAAAATGGCATGCTGAAGTTTTTTGATAGCCGTCGTGTTCAACTTGCATAAATCAAAATCAAACGTTACTCCGGTGTCCGTTGACCAGGAATCTTTTCCACAACTTTCTACGATGTCCACAACTTCTTGCAATTTTTTCGGATCCTCCAAAGTAGCAATTCTGGCATGAAGATCTTTTAGCAATCTCATTTCTGCCGTCATACTTCCCGCAACAACGGCATGACTGAAAGATCCACCTAGTGAAGCATTTCCTCCAATTCCCGTTGCAACCCCATTGTTTCCGTGCGGGGTAGAAGATTCACCGGAGGACGAGTCAGATAATTCAGAATTTGACTCTTCAAAAACTTTCTCTTTCAGTGAACTCTTTTTGGACCTCTTTGTGGATTTATTTGATACTTCTCCCCGAGCTGCAGCAGCGAGCAAACTTTTCTTGTCATGACCCTCAGGAGTACCACTACCTCCTTTCTTGTACGATGATTTGACTTCCTTATTTGCGGATGATTTTTTCCCTTTACCACGTTTCTCACGATGCTCACTACTTTTTCGCCGTCCAGTACTAGCGGTACTTGACGAATTAGATTTTTCGAATTTCTGGATTTTCTTACTAGCCGGAATCGTACTCTCAGGAGTGAGAATGGTTGCCGAGTTTTTCCTTTTCTTGGTCGGTGGTGGGGCAGCGACAGATGATGCAGCTGATGACGAAGACGAGGCTGGGGATGCCACGGAAACTGGACTTTGACTTTTCCTCGACCTTTTCCTTGGCATCGGAATGGGTGATTTGACTGGAGAACTTCTGACTGGTTTTAGTGGTTTGAGTTCAGGCTCAGAGTCGGACTCTTCTTCACTATTGTTGGCACTTGGTGAACTACTTGATGACGAACTTGATGAACTCGACGAAGAGATAGGACTCAGATTCTGTAACCTTTCTGTCGTCTTGGCTTTTTTGATGATTGCCTCTACTTTGTCAATTTTTATGGTTTCTTTAATAACATCTTCATTATTGCTAATGGTAGTGGATCTATCCTTTGTACTTCCTTTTTTTCTTCCTCGGTCTGGCTTCTTGCTGGCACCGCTGCTACTATTATTTGGAGGTGACTCAAAAATATCCGCCTTTTTAACTTTTTTTGGTACAGAAGTATTATTTGGTGGTAGCATCTTTTTTGTCACTCCTCCTTTGTCTTTCTTTTCGCTTGATGAACGACGTGAATTTGTAGATTTTGTTGACGACTTACTCGATGACTTTGCAGACGTTTTCCCCGATAAATCCGAAACAGAGACGGCTGATACCGTAGTCGTAGCATCGGGACTTGGTGATACAGAACTTTTGGAAGACTTTTCAAGTTTCTCAGTCTTGATATTGCTCGTTGAAATGTCTCCGAAAATCTTGTCTGATTTTCCTCCCTTTCCAGGTTTTGAGGTTTTCGATGGGTTACTTGGTGGGGCCGCCGAGGATGAACTGCTCGTAGTGAGTGATGGAGCAGCCGAAGATCTCTTGATAGGGGTTCCAAAAAGTGTCTCAAAGGAATTTTTTGGACTTAGCTTAGAGTTTGACACCGCGGCATTGGCGCCAGAGTGTCTAGATGACTTTCCTCCACACGAAGTATTTTGTGAAACCGATGGTGATAACCCAGACGAAGAGTTTCCCTGGCTTGCCACAATGGAGTTACTGGTGTGACTGGATTTCTCCAGTATTGTACCTCCACCCTTGAATAATTTTTTGGCGAACTCATCACTCGGAAAATTAAATATTAATTTTTCCTTTCGGGATGGTGTGATTGGACCTCCATTAGACTGCAGGTAGAGGTCATAGTCGAATTCGGCCTTCTTCGGATCTTCTTTGTTTCTAAACAAAACCTGTACACATCATACAATTAGACATTTGCAATTCGTCTATTTCAAATGGAAATATTATGTTGCATAATTTAAAAGTCATTTTACCTCTGTCTTGATAATGAAGCCTGCATAACCAGACTCACGGACAATAAAAGGTGGCTCTTTCACAACTGCAACCAAACGGATATGGATATATTAGAACATGTAATCCGCAACGTAAAACGCTTGAGTCGGTGCGGTTTGGTGAACCACATTTTGGGGATTCCAGTATATGTTTACAATTTAATTTTCATTCATTAATCGACGCGATTTCTAACGCGACGGTGAATTTATGTTGGTACTATATTAATATTAGTAAAGTGGAACTAACTGGTAGTCGCGGAAGTAACCCCCTCGCCCCTCCCCACAATATTAATTATCGAATTCTTGTGCCAGACGCTGTTGGCTGTTCAATTTGTGGTATCCACGCATTCCACAACGAAAATCGCACATCCGATCCGATTTGACAACAGAAACTTTACAAATGGTGAGGGAATACTGGAGAATTTCAATGTTTATGTTCACTTGTGCGCTCTTAGGATAATAAGTGCGGTCGTAGCAGCAAATTAAAAAAAAACTGAACACACCTCTTCGTGGCTTTGGAAAGGACTCATGAAGATTAAATATGACCCGGTCAACAAATGCTTGAATATTTCCTTGTTCACTTTTCACGTATACTTCCCAGTCATGTGTAAAACCTTCGGCAGTCTCTTTATCCCGGATTATTGCCCGGTGGCCCAATATTAGTTCCACCAGTACTTTCTGTCAAGAATAAATTATTTAAAATTAATAAATAACCAATACATTCATAGCACATAGCACGTGCACATCCAGAAAACGACAAGCCTACATAGTAATAGTAAGACCTATCATCAAGTTCGGAATTAAAGTACCGATTATGAAGTAATTCACTAATAAAACCTACCTCTAAAACTTAATTTCAAAAATTCACCCCAATCATTTTCATGTTTATTTACAAAAGTACGTATTACGTATTAATTAATATTTTTTACTTACCATTCTTGTGTCTCTCAATTTTCAAACTTTGTTAACTTCTGTGTCGTAGTGGATTGCGGGTTTGGAAGAACAGGAAATGAATTGAAAATCGTTGAAAATTAAATTTTGAATTTGAATTCGGGCGACGAACTAAACTAAGTTGACTCTGACTGTCGCACTGTCGTCGGTCTAGTTCTTCTGATCAGAATCTGTGTCGAGTTTGAGTTTGAGTTCCCATGCATTATGCATTCATAGAAATTCGAGGAGTTCGCTCTGCATTTCACTCCAACCACCCGAGTATTTATAACACTACTGGGAAGTCAAACACAAGTATTCATCTGGCAACGCAGCCCTCGCTCCAATCTAAACCCTAAATTCAAGAACACACAGTACAGGGCGGCTAATAAAAACGTTTAACGTGACATTGGATAACTTAATATTCTTCGAACTAATTGTTTTGGCAAAGATTTCGAACTAACTACGCGTACATATTGCGCGAAATAGGACTCAAGCGCACGCACAGATCCGAGATAGATCTCGTGTAGGGGTTGTATTTTAAACTTGAGAAATACATTTTGGCAGCGATAGTGAGGTTTGAATCTAGGGCTCCCAGTACCGAACAGATTTCACAAAACCGGTATTTCTTAGAGTCAGAGAATTTTTTTATTAAATGTTGTAAAGGATACCATACAAAGGGCATGACAAAAGCTTCCCCGTTAGAATAGGCTACATTTTGGATATATTATAGCCCTTGACCTTCGGGACAACTTTTGTGAAGGTCCCAAACCCCAAAAGTCGCACCATTTGGCCGCTAAAAATACACGAGAGGGAGGGGGGAAGTTGCTTTGCTGAATCCTTACTGGACGTGGCACATGCCACTCGCGTATTTGTAGCGGCCAAATTGTGTAACTATTGGGGTTGGGACCTTCACAAAAGTTATTCAGCAAGTCAAGGGCTGTAACATATCCAAAATGCAGCCAATTCTGACGGGGGAGTGTGTGTTTCGAAAAAAGCATGCTGGTTTGAACATTATTTGAGTTCAAAATGATTTATCCAATAAATCACAACAGTTAATAGAGGGCAAAAAAGCCAGCGGTGGAGTCGGAATGGGCCTCGGGCCTCGGCCCTCCGTTGTCACTTTGCCTTTCGCAGAGGCGTATTTGAGTATCTTTTCGGCCACGTCGCAGTATTAAAAACTTAGGTATCATTTTTGAAAGAATGTTAGAGGTAGAGGATCACGATTCCTTATATGATTATGTCAATTCCAGTCAATTGCGCTTGAATAACGCAACTAAGGCGGAATAAGAAAAGCATTTATTCCATTTTTGTTGCTACTTTTTAGATTGGAGTTATTGGTGGTTCTGGTCTCGACGATCCCGATATTTTGGAAGATCGGAAGGAAGTTTTTGTCGATACAATATTCGGGAAACCTTCCGATGCTCTCATTCATGGAAAAATTGGCGGAGTAGACTGCATTTTACTAGCTCGACATGGTCGGCAGCATTCAATTTCGCCATCAAATGTCAACTACAGGTTAATAACATATTGAAACTAATTATGAATTTCAGGGTACGGATCATTCTAAATACACTACTCGTCTCAAATGAATTAATTGTTTCGAGCTCGGACACAATTTATTTGCGACAAGAAACTCAACTTCTTAAAGTTAACATTTGCAAATCCAGATAATATTATTAATTTCGTTGATTTTCTTTTAAATATCTTTTCCGAAACTGGATGGATTTTACTGCGTTAGTTAACTGGCCAGTGACTAATTCAGTTGGAACTTTTTACGTATTAAGGGCAAACATTTGGGCACTGAAAGAAGCTGGTTGTTCTGTGGTCATTGCATCCATTGCATGTGGGTCTTTGAAAGAAGAAGTTTGTCCTGGAGATCTTGTCATCGTGGACCAATTCATTGATCGTTCCACAAAGAGAGAACAAAGTTTTTATGATGGAGTCACACCTGGAGCTCCGATCGGGATTTGCCATCTCCCATTGGATTGCCCATATCATCCGGAAGTACGCCGTCTTCTAATTGAAACTGCAACTGAGCTTGGAATTCGGGTCCACAAAACTGGAACTTGCGTTTCTTTGGAAGGACCTCGGTTCTCTTCCGTGGCTGAAAGTAATGTGTATCGCTCGTGGGGTGCTTCCCTTGTGAACATGACGACTGTACCCGAGGTTTAAACTTAAACTGAATTGTTAAATTAAGTTGGGGATTCCTTTTCAGGAATTTTGAACTGTACAACCTCTATCATTCTTGAGTTTCTAAATATTAATGGATACGGTATTTTCAGGTGATTCTAGCTAAGGAAGCAGGTCTACTTTATGCCACAGTGGCAATGGCCACGGACTACGATTGCTGGCGAGATACTGGAGAAAAAGTTTCCGCGGATGCAGTTGTAAAAACTTTTCTTGAGAACGCGTCTAAAGTGACAAAATTGTTTCAAACCGTAGTGCCAAAGATCGCCGCCCAAGATTGGACTCCACACAGCACTGAACTCAAGGTAACAAAAAAACACTGACTTAACACAATTCTCTTATAATGGATGATAATATTTCTAACAATTACACAATTATTCTAGAACGCATTGACTTGCAGCACTATGGTCTGAGAATGATGGTCAAACATCTTGGGTCTCTGGACTTTTGAATTTGAAAAATCTCGCAATTTGTGTGTGATACTCCGCTTACTAGTTTAGCTCTCTATTATTGTGAGATTGTCACTGGAATTTTAAATTCTTTATTTTAATTTCGTATTTCTTTAACAAATTTTACCTCAAGCAACCAAACGTTTCGCATTTAGAACAAATGTTCCCATGTGGAACAATTTTACCAAATGTAATCTCGAGCTTCTCCAGTTTATGCTGATGGGCACTGTCTTATTTTAATATTGCATGAATACAACACAACGTGTTGATAGTTTCTTTCGGACCACTGCACTGGTCATAAATCCGGACGGTAGTAAATAAACACAAGTACGAAACTGATAAAGTTGTGAGACCACACCATGTAAAATTATTTCGATGATTTGACGAATAACCTGAATATTTCATTTCGACCCCCTTATTCTATCAACAATAATTTTTTCAAGTTCCATTCAATGGGTTTGATTTATTGACTACTCCAACTGCGATGAACATATAATTCACTATTAATTATTCAACTCTTTCTGACTTATTACACATTTAAGTAGTGTATAATAAGTATATGTAAATACAAGTTTTTGTCCAGTTGGCCGAGTGTCTATCTAAATACTACTACAACTAAAACGCCGACACAATACAAGGACTCTTCAGAACGTTAAAATATTGGACTATTCTGTTTTTCTAAATTAACTATGGAGACAATTATTTATCCTTTCACATTGGGGAGTGTTGAGATGAGATATTTGAAACTTCCAGCATGAATGCCCTTAAGTTGAACTTACATATTATTATATGATTGTGCAATGGAATGTTATCATATCAACAAGAGGTTATGATGACTGTTCGGTTGACAGCTCAGTTCCGAACCACGAAAATGAAAATGTTCTATAATGTAATGTTTTAAACACGATTCCAATCAATCGGAAGATAATCACATTCAGTAAGTATGTAAGTTTAACTTGACTAGTCAGTTTGACATGTATGGTCAATCTGATATCAGAAGTTATTACTAACGATCATTGCGCATTTATGAGTTGAAAATAATTTCATGTAATTAAAAAAAGGAAACGAGGACAGCCATGAGATTATTCGACTAACGAACTCTCGCGAGACATGAACTACTTTATCTACTGTGTCCGTAACTAAATTAATTTTTCGTGGGTTCCACCATTTCAATGTCCAGTTTGTAGAAAACGTACGGGTAATAGTCCGTTTGGCCGAAGCCCATGCCTGGCATATCCATTGACTGAAAAATAAAAGATAATAATAAGTCAAAATAATGCGTAATACGACAGAAACATTAGAGTCTTCAATCTCACATCCGTATTTTTGGAACCGGAGCCGCCACTGGAATCTAAATGTTGGTACAACTGATTCAGTACTTCTCTGAGTCGTTTCACCGACTTCTTGTTAGGATGCATAAGAACAGCTTGGAAATTGACGGGCAAACCATACCTGCAGTTTAGTAGTATCATAATCTGTATTTGTTAAAATACTAAATTGGAAACACAAAAATCGGATTGCTGATTACCGTAAAACTGACTCCACAAAAACACGAAGAGCTTTGACGTGAATCCAGGCCGTAAACGCTTCACTAAAATTGACCTTGAGCCATCTTACCAAGGGACCCTTTGAAAATGCACATAAAGTGGTAAGCACCTATTTACAACAAATTCTTAATAAAAATTACTAATTCTCTTCTTACAAATTGTTTCTTTTTATCGGTTGCTAATTTTGTAATCTCCGTTTTTCCCTGAGCAAGCTCTTCCTCATTGTAAGTAAAGTCCCGGACGACGAACCTGAAACAGAGATACAACGGATTTTCGAATTTTCTTCACAAGTATTCTTCCAATGCCAATCCAAGATAAAGTAGTCATATAAAATAAAATTATCCATAATCTATGACGATTTGTACAAGAGAAAATCGGAAAACTTTTAGTAAATATTGATTAAACATTGTTTAATACTTTGACGATTTTTTTCTTTCTTAAGATTTAAGATTTATCCTTAAAATTCCAAGTGAGTGTTAAAAGGACCTTGAGTATGGTAAAGTAATCACGTGGATTATTATTTGTGGGGCCGAAAAACTCTCGAACTATTAAAAATTCATGCCAGTTTGACAAGACAACAGACAAAGTTTTGCATAGTACAATAATTGTTTTATTAGCTCTCGAATACTATGGGTCCTTACTTGTTTTCTCTGCAGTGATATTTGAAGTCGTCGACGACCTTTCGGAAAAGAGTCACAGTAAATAATCCGTGTTCTTGGTCTTGAAATATTAAGTTACTTGAACGTGGGACAACCATATCGGTCAACTTCTCGTACTTTAGTTGCCAATCATTGAATTGGGATCTGTCCGGAAAATGGAAGCAATTATTAATTTCAGTTTCTTCCATTGTACGAAATAATTCATGTTTACTCTAAAGGGAAACCTACTTTTGAACAACGACGATCAAGGTGACGAGGTACTCGGAATCCAACACAAAATGCTCCTTCTTTACCAGATCTGCTAAGTTTCGGGAAATCAGACTTCCTCTGTGAACAAAATATAAAACTGGAATATTTAACATATTCAAGAAATTCTGATCTTGGACTAGAGTCCAGTTAGAGATTCCAATATTGTTAACTAACACTTGTTTTTTCTCCAGATTCTGTAAACTTCCCTTGAGGTTATTGTAAGATTGGGATTTTATTTTGAGATCCGCATCAATCTGGCTCACTTGTTTCCCGATAATTTCGGATAAAATCCTTAAGGACTGCTTGAGTGGATATCTGGCCATATCCCATTGGTACTTTGTTATGTAAGAGACCAAGTCCACTGCAAACATAAATGTTCCATTAATTCTGGTAAGAATAAATATAGCAAAAGAACTTCTGCCACTTACAGTTATTTGCGAGCAGATTTTCTGCGACTTTGTCTCGTTGATTTTCAAGGACTTCTCGTAAATACGCTGCGATTTTACGTGTGATTCCTTCCACGAATGAGTCCAACTTCCCCAAATCATCTGACAGACCGACCAATTGGTCCAACGTTCCAACCTACATTTTATTCAAATTCGTGAATTTCACCATCACAAAATCCCGGGCACAAAATTCTCATCTGTGGGATTTCTCTGTACAATGACAATTAGTCGTGTAACATTTGAATCTTGCATTTTCTATTTAATTGACTTTTGTTTGTGATAATTCGCTACTGAATTTTTAAAACGCCCTATTACGTATTAGAAATCGTTCTGGTGGATAATTACTTGCAAATGTTGCAACATAACATTACAAAATTACAACGCTACCCCTGCCACCTGCAGATGTGTGGCAAATTATTTTGGATAATTAAATCAACTGATTATTTCTTATAAACTACTCCTAAAAGCAAAAAGCATATTAATTAATGACCTTTAAGTCTGGAATTGGGAACTTCCAATTTGTTGACAAGGGTTGATTTTTGCTCGTGGCTGCGTTGACTTGTTCCCAGGCCTGGAGTGGAGTTTTGTCCCCAGGAATTGATATCAACCAATATTCGGACATTTCTACAAAAGTGATATTTTGACTCTGAGAGACACTAAACTATGTTTTGAGAGTCACTGAATGAATTGGGAGAGATTAAGCTGCTGGGCTGATTGACTTAATTGCACACACCCTTTCCATTCAATTTCAAAAACATGGAACGAGAGCAAAACAATCAGATGGCCCTCGACGGAAGTCTCGTGCTCTTCACACAAGGAAACCGCACAACCCGATAACTCCAACTTTCGCTTACCCTCATTTAGTTGTCAGTAACTTTAATTTAGTGATGTGATTACAACATTTTGTATAAAATTGCATTTATTTATTTATTTCAATCGTACACAACATCCCATAAATGGGTCCTTACGAAGTGAGTAAGTAAAAATAACTGATAAGCAAGAGTCGTGTAGCAGTTACCAACCCTACCGATTCACAGCAATATCTAAAATCAGCACGTAATTTCATAAAACTATTACATTCTTACACCCTTGTGCAATTAGTTAGGACATAGTTGTTTATACGCTTCTTAAAGCTATTCAGGGAGCACTCTTTATCAAAGTCTAAATTGTTCAATAGAACTGCACCAATGGTCGGTGAACATTTTGAAAATTATTTTTAGTACTGGCCTACCTTTAAGGGAGATGTTGATTCATCAATGAGTGCTACTACTGTGCGTTCACTTTAAGTGCGATACGCGATGGCCGCCCGAACATCTAGCGAACTCTCCCTTTAAGCTGGCGAGTGAGTCCGAATGCGTCGTTCGGGTGGCCATCTCATATCACACTTAAAGTGAATGTACAGTGTATTACTGAATTTTTTGTAACATCATGAACTTCACTATTTCAATGCTTCCATTGGAATACTTTGGTAGGACTATTTGTTGAGCTACTGAGTTTGCACTATTGTAAACATTCGGACCGTTTGATCCAGAGTCAAAAAGAAATGACAAGGAAAGTTTAATGTCACACGGAAAACATAGCAGATCTTTGAATATGTTAAACTCATAGTATTTGGATTTGGAACACTCTTTTAAGCTTAGAGAGTATTTGGATCTGGCATAACTTAATTTCTGAGGTGGCCCACAAATAATGATAATATTGGGGACTTTAAAACTTTCAACTGGTTCTAGTTCTATGACAAGTATACCCAGACACCATAATTCAGTTATAAAAGTGTAGTAAATTCTGAACTTCAGACGGGTAAGATACCTTGTGAGAATCGAGAATCACAACTCGTCACATTTCTCAATCTGCCTCTGGAGAATCTGACACAAGCAAGTAAAATACCGAGGCGTTAAATATTCTTCAACCTGCAAGGATTCCTCATTCTATATCAAAATGAACATGAAAGGTTACCTTTTGCCCTGTTCAACTACGATGTTGAAGAAAACCATAGTTAGTTTCAGATTGTTATTATGTGTTTTCTTCCATCCGCACCCTATATAGGCAAAAAAAATCTAGCTACAATTTCTAAACCAGGGAGACTAAACTATAATAATTATAGTTTAGTCTCCCTGGTTTAGTCTTCCCAATTTGACTAATTATTAGTCAAATTGGGAAACCTAGACCAATTTGATTGATCCCTTTAGTCTCCTTAACTAAAACATCCGTTACAATTTCTTTTCAC
>JAQGCA010000631.1:0-24694 GCA_034698945.1 Protaphorura quadriocellata
ATAAAGATATCATCGCTAGGCCAAATTGAAAGTGATGGTCAACCCATAATTTATAAAAATAGGTGATGATGTTCGAAATTACATTACCGGTCCATATCAAGTAATGCGTGCATATTTTTTTCAAATTATTGAGGCAGTGAATTGTAAGTTCGGCCAGGAATTATCTGCGGACTAAATATATTTTCGAAAATATGGCGGAATTGTGTATAACCCTTAGAAAATGGTTCGGCTGTTAGGAAAGGGCACGTGGATTTAGTATTTGCGGGTGGACGTAGTGGAAGTACGTGTGAAAGTACGGATTGGGTGGTTACTTTCTCTCACCTCTTAATGTATGCCTGGGCATTCACGAGTGGTTCCTTAGCCTAATCCACCTGGAATTGGAATTCTAGGTGGATTTGAAGCTGGGAATGAGGCCAGAGTGGAAAAAGATGTTTTAGAGGATGCTGATGAGGTTGGAGAAAAGCCCGTCCAGCCTCATCTATCTGTACCTAGGACTAGATAGAATAAAATTCGGACCACACATGTACGGAACGTAGGGACAAGTAGCGCCTCTTCTTCCATGGCATGGGAATTGAACTGTACATACGTACATGTGTGGAGTAAAAGAAAGAAGACGCGCAGTGCTAGTCCTGGAAATCCGGAGAAAGTCTGTGCCCGGGCGGGATCCCAATCCCGAGATTCGGAAAGAGAGAACTGAGTCTTTGGAACCACAGTTGCGAGTCAGAAGTTGGGAGAAACACTCGTGTTCCGTCTCAGCATCTACTCCGTTAACAACGTGTTCGCATTCTAACAACATTACAAACAATTTTACCTTCACTTGTCCTACTTCTACATTATTTAACAAGTGCCAAAGTTTTACTTCGTGTGTATTCTAGTGTATATTAGTTATTTACAGTAATAATTTCGTGCATTGCAATCAAAACCAACCACGTGATCTTCGTCACGCTCTATAGAATTACGACAGTTCGCCCATCCTGGTTGTATTGTAGCTATTGGTTGGGAATTATATTTGTCACGGGCATTTCTGAAATATATTGATCCTGGGAGATCCACTTACATTCTAATCTTTGATCCTAGTTTTGGATTCCCGCCGAAAGTTTAAAGGTCTCGTAACGTTTGGCGGTCTCTGTCACGCCAGAGTGTCTGACCTTTCGTTTCGCGGAAAAATGAATTGCGGTAGTGTGGTAGGAAGACGCACCTTTTATTCTGACGACCATTGACTATCGAATACCGGCACTATTAAGTATAGTCTTACATGTCGTTAATCTGCGCATATGATAGGTAGACTACCAAATGATCACCCACGAGGACAACTATTGTGGTTCTAGTTTTGTTAGATGACGGATGACCCAAGGTCATTGTTTCTTACGCACTCGGTGAACTGTTTGGTGTATACAAGTTTCACAACGAAATTGAAATCACAATTAAACTATTACCATTAGGGAGGACTTGCGATTCTTGCAATCGTGGACCAATTCATTTAAAATAGACTCAGTTTAAATCATGACGAATTTAGCAGTCATTCGACATACATTTTAAATACCTGTATATGTGTCGCCTCAGTGTGAAGCTTTCGATGCAGCCGATAGTACTTGTCAAACAGCTGTTGAATGGACAGGAGTATTTCTGTAAACGTAAACATATGCAGATGTTTAGGTTGACATTGCAGGTTAATTATTGTCTCCTTTAAAATGCGCCAAAGCTTAGGTTATAATCGTCTTAGCTTACCTTACTTTACACAGCGAATGTTTGTTTTGGCCAAAATGTTTTGGAACCGGCAATTTACTGTTTTTTTCAGTAGCTATGCCGTTAATGCCAAACTTGTATCTTTAATACAGGATTATTCTGACGAAAAGAAGGAAGTCTTTTTCCAATTGGACTTGTTGTTTTTTGGTAGTTTCCAAGGCCCAGCTTAGTCTGTAATGACGGAGAATGGTGGGAACAAGACTGGCTGGCCTCGTCTGTTTGAGTTTGATTCAGATTCTGGAAAAGAACGGTTGAGTGTCTCGAATGAAGTAAATCCGGTTAGCCAGTCAGGAATTCATGACTAATGGAAATGGAATCCAAGGATTGGGATTGTTGAGGGAATGAGGGAAGGCGGATTCAAATCATTCAAATGAGACTCTTTTTCTTCTACAGATTATCTCGCTTAACTTAATTAAGTTCTTTTCTTTCTTTCTTTCTTTCTCTCAAGTTTTCTCTTCAACTCAACTTTAACAAAGTTTGCAGGAAGGAAGGAAAGAAAGTGTGTACATAGGTATAGGCAATGTTACAATGAAAACAGTCTCAGTGTCCAGATCCAGAATTCAGTGATATTGTAGGAGAACAGGAATCTATTTGATTTTTATTTAGTTTACAATTTTTTGTAACAAACGTACACTTTTATTTGAAGCTGGACGGTATGGTATGAAATGAACTTTTACTCTGGTTTGAACTTGTGTATTAAAATCCGGATGATACGATGGAAAGAGGTTTATTTGGAAAGTATATACTTTAAAATTGGATTTGATTGAGGAGAAGTAGGGCAAGTAATTCTAAATAGGTTTGTGAGGAAGAGTTATTGATAAAATACATATGTACATAGAGATGAGGTTAAGAGTGAGAGAAAACTTGATTGAAAAAAGTTTAGGTTCACTAATAAGGGGAAGGTGGAGAAGAAGATTTCCCTCTGGCGATGTATAGTTTGAGTGGTTTGTGTCGAGTAGATCCTTCTCCACCATCGTCTTCCCATATTTCTTTCTACAGTGCCTGTTGCAAAGGAGAAAAGATAAATCAAGAAGACTCGTGGCAGGTATATCGTCTTCCAAATGTAACCTGGCACCTTTTTTATATCAAATTGCTAAACTGAACGAACGGTGAGAAATCTTCTTCTCCGTTCTGTTCTTCAAAGTTTCACTGAAGACTCGAGAGAAAAACGATGGTTCGGATGAATTTGGCCTGGTGTTTTGGTTTAATTTGATAAAAGTGGGACAACTTGTCAAGTAGCAGTAGTGCAGTGGTCGTGCTTTTATCGTACTACCACTTCTTGAGTATTTGTCCACTTTTCTCCTTTCGACGACTTATGAATTCTGAACCTGCATAGAAGGGTTGGAAACTTTCTCCCTCTAAAAATAGACGATAAGCCTTCATTTGACAAAGAATGTGTTGTATCTGAATTCTGTCATCGCACAACTCAGGAGAGATAACAAGTCCATAGTATAAACTCCGTTTTTCTTTCCACTACCTTTGATGCTTGGGAATGTAAAAATCCAATATAGTCAAAAATGCTAATTTCCCCTAAAATAACGGCTCTGCTTTCCATTTGGCTTAGGGAAGGTCACCTTAGTCGAGTTGAAAATCTTTTCAAAGTAAATACCTTAGATTATGCTTGCCTAAAAGTTCGAACCCTGAGAGTAACAGAAAAACGAACAGTAGGGTTTTGTGACATTTCCAGGTCTTCAGTGAAGACAATGGGCAACTGTTTTTAAACTAAGATTTTCAGACCAGCTTTTAAAACCCGAAAAAGTTGATTTAAACGATTTCGCCGAGAAAGTGTATTCAAAAAGAATTCCATCGGTAAGTTTCGGCATAAAGCCAAAGAATGTGAGTGTTAGGTGGATGACTATTAGGATTCTTGAAAAAAGGGTCCGAGGATCTCGGGAACCCATAAAGTTGGTTAAAACGGTTGAATATAAGGAGCTTTGAAGATAAGTAAGGATAACTTGGTGTGTTATATCATTCCAAGTCAGTGAAATGGCTGGAGGTTAGTCTTAGTGAGGCTTGGGCTTTGAAACGTTATAGTGGAGGAGTTTGGCACGGAAGTAATAGGTGTAGAGATTGGTGGTTACGGCTGTGGTTGACTTTCGGTTAGGTTCAGACTCACTTCAGAGAAAGTCACTTTTCTCACAAGAAACTACTCACCGGTTTCGGTTCGCCCTTTACTCCGACACCAAGCAAGGGACAATATTCAGGTGTAAACTTCAAATCCTCCCTGTCAATCATGTTTAAAAGGTATTACTGTAGAGAAGGCCGGAAGGCTCATTGTAGTGAGTGTTGGGCTTAATCCATCAGGTCCGGGGTTCAATTCCTGGTCGGCCGACTTCCCAGTTTCTTGTAGGATTGGGGGTGCGTTACTTTTTTTGAATACCTACTTGTATCGAACTGTGAGTTGGATTCCGATTTTCTTTTATATCGTACCAATTTTCATTCTGCGCGAGTTCGATACCCAGTGAGTCTTAGAAATTGCGACTAGTCGTCCTCATACCACTCTAGGAATTGGATGTGATTGTGAATTTGACTCTGGGAAAGTGTCCGTTGTGAGAACATGCGTTGAAGTCAGAGAGACAAGGGAGGAGGACACGGTCGGAGTGAGGAGTAGAGAGTGTGTGTTTGTTGAGCTAAAAAAGACTCCCAAAGGTGCAACTCCTGATCTTGAGTGAGCTTGATGGTCTTTGATAAAATGAGACTTTCCTCAAGTCTCTGGAGTGTAAGGAAGAACTAGGACTAGACTTGAAGGTCTCCTATTCTCCTCACTTTTTATTGTCACATAATTGTCCTTTGAGAACTAAAGGTGGTTTGAGGAAATTTTCATTCTCCTCCCTTGCATGATTGCATGGGACGGATGAGATAAGTTGAAGGAATGAAGGGAAAACTTCCATTGCATTCCATTAAATTACCCAATACCCTCCAGGTTCAACACCACCACCACTCCTTCCAAGTGAGAAAATTCTATGGGAAAAAGAACGCAAACGTTTCTCCATTCTCTCAACATTTTGATGACACTCCCGGGGTTCCGCTTGCCAAGACTTCTAATGTGCAAGAAAAAAAAAAGACGTCAAATTTATGGAAAGAGTTTTGCGTGGAGTTCATTTACTTGTAGCTTAGGAGAAGCTCAGAAGCTTTAGGTCAGAATAAGAATTAGGATGGGGATAATATTATGGTCTATGGAGCGGAATGGCTCTGACCTACTGAATTCTGTTTATTTTTGAAACTCTTGGTACTTGTCCCATTTTTATTTCACTGTATAACTTTTACGTGTGTACCGTAAATTGCCGAATGGAGTTCTGGTGCCGGTTAGAGCCTGGTGAGTGGGTCTTTCTCTAACTTTCTCCATATAACCTAATAGAGAAGATAGTGAAAGTCTTTGACCTCATAACCTGCCTGAATGAATAGACCCCCTGGGGTTCTATTTATGTCAGGTAGGTTGGGATGTTTAATTAATTGGATTAGAAATGCACACATGGATCCAGGGGTTAAATTTTGAAATTCCGTTAATGTGTGTAATTTCATTTTCGGAAGTGAGGTTGTGCTCTGGGAGTCAGGAAGCAGGAGCGTGGAAATGAGAAGCTAAACGGAGTCTGGGATCGTAAAACAGCCATAAATATTAACTTGTGTTGGGAGGAGACATTTGGAGATAACGAGCGAACTGTCGGGGCAAAGTAAAGTATATTGAAGAATTTTGGAAAATGCGAAGGCACAGCTGTAGCTGTAGTCGAAAGTCGACGACTGCTTCTCTTGGCTTGGATGGATATCAATAAGTTTCTAATCTAAAGGAAGTAAGGCAAGGAAAGGTTTTGAGTTATTAGCACTCCTGAGGTAGCGGACGGAACACTTTACATAGATCTAAAGACATTGGAAATGCAAAACGTAAATGATGAATGGAGTCTATCCTACTATTTTTCATCCAGTCACCGCGTGTGTCTACAAAAGTTTTTATTATTAAAGAGTTGTTATTTTCCTCCATTGCGACTGCAAATGCAGCAATTTCCGCTGCATCTTGAAATTTGATTTAAAGTCTTGGATCAAATTTAATATTTAATCAACATTTTGATAGAAATGTCACTGTTGTTGGACACATCACAATGGAAAGTGTTGTGATGTTATCTTTGAGTGGTAGTGGTAGAGTGGCTGTGAGGTATGAGATGTGAATCTGTTGAAAATTGGGCATTAGTCATGGATTTGTAGAGGAAGGAAGATGGTGCTTAGCCCTTTAGCTTCAATCTTAGTCTTCAGACGAATTTTCCTGATTCCGGTTGGAATGGAAACAAAAGAAAAATGAGTTGAGAATCTGTGAGGTTTTCACTCGTGATTAGTTACGCCGGGATTTCTTTCTTTCTTTTTTTTGTCTTGTGCCAACGGCCTGGCCGTCAATCCTTTCAACTCTTGGGTCTCTGGGTCTCCTGTTTCGCATACAAATGTGATGCATGACTCTCAAAGGTCGCGAAGAATTGTGTGGAAAGAAAGCTAAAAGGCTTAACGAGTATTCCTAGGCTTGGCCCTCAATTCCTTACACAGGATAGTCTAGTTGTCTAGGAAATTGGTGGGAAGAAGGTTGGGCGGGTTAGCCGCCACCGCCACCCGCCCGACAACATGTCGTCTGTCGTCTGATAGGGTGCGAAAAATACATTATGTGAATAGACTGAGTGTTTGGGACCATCCCGTACATTTCAATGACCGCCAAGAAAACCGAGTGACAATGTCCTCTTCTCTATGTATTTCCATTTTCTTATGTTGACTATATTTCATTGGATCCTATGCTGGGTGGGCATTTCCGGTGCAGTCGGTCTCTACTCCTGCATCAGCAAAGATACAATTGTTAGTTTTCCTCTTCTGGTATTTTTATTCAACTGAAGACGCTGTACGGACACTTCCACTACCACCAGAAGTTTCCTTTATGTTCGAAGGAGACTGCGGGGTTCAGGGGACACGGGACATTGTCACTAGCACAAATATGTAGACGATGGCTATTTTCGTCTTTAGCCTTTGTGTAAAGAACTACTTTGAAATTGAGATGTCTTTCGAGACCCACATTATTCAATCCAGGCTCACAGATGACAATTTCCGGATGTGAGACTTACAATACATTTTTATTGTCGAGAATTGATTGAACACGCACAAGTATCCCGAAAACTAGTGTGAAGATTAATTTATACAACTGGCATTCTATTTTGGTTCACGGCGAGACATTTTTGGGATCTTTCAGAAAATATGTTGCTAAAACCTCAACAGAATTGCTTGTAATTTTACGTGTCAGTACTCCAGAATGATGATAAATTAGTAACTAATATTGGTCAAATGAGAATTAGTACCACATGGCAGAAACGGTCTATTTATATTGTTTTGGATTGGCCTTCCAGGGTTTAATACGGAGTATCGCCTTGTTGTGATGTCTGGAATGTGTATGTGTGATATTCCAGAATTTGAACTGACTAATTGAGCTAGATCGGATTAGCGGAGTTCTCAAGCCCAGACACTGTTGATCATTAAGGCTGAAAGGGACGCCTGGAGAAAACCAGACCCCGCTTTGGATTGTCATATCGGATTTGGTGGAAATCGTCTGGCGGCTTTCTCTTTTAGAAGAGAAACATGTGAAAGCTAAGACCCGTCGGGGTTCCCAGCAAGGAAATCTGTTCAGTCTCAATGCGTATTAAAATTCTGAAAATTCAACAGCTGAACAAGTCAGATTTGAATCTGGTTTACGGTTTACCACTTTACTTTACTTTGTGTTACATAGGTGTGGTTCTAGTTTCATTGTAAGGACTGAACTGGGTTGGTTCTAAAATTTCATTAATTGACCAAGTTTTTCTCCTTTGGTCCCCACAGTAATCTAAATCTTGGCAAAATTCTGTTTCCGGATGAATGTGGGGTTGGCAATGTCTCATTTTTTATGGCCACGCCGCAAGAGTCAAGTCAAGAAAAAGCATTGTCGGGGTTGAGGGTGACTTGACTTACTTCCTCAGAGGTTCTTACAGCACAGGTTAACATTAAACGAACCTTATGTCACCCTAGAGACTTGGAAACTAACCTTACATGGAATGAGGCTTCAAAACTTTTTCTTTCTCCATAACTGATGCCAACAGAGTTGAGCTTTTTCTATGTAGTAGAATTAGACGTGGAATTTTATCTTGAATATTATATTTGAGTTCATAACCGAGCAGTACGTATATGTTGCTATGTTGCGGAAGATGATTTCTATTTTTGTAGCCAATTTCCATTGACCCTAGATCAAGGTCGTGAACCTCTTATCCGCACGAGCTTTCCATTATTCGGTTCCCACGCATCAGGCATTTCGAACCGTACATTTATTGTTTATTTCCATTAGTCTTCTTTTTCCTTATTTTGGTAATACTGAAATACAAAATACGAAAAGAGTTAGGTTGGTTTTGAATGCGGTCGCACATTACATTACATGAATCTCTGAGTTTACTGAGCAGCATATTGAACTTGTTTATTTTTGGTGAAGTTTGAGTGGAGGTCAGTTGAGTATTATGCTTGGGAAGACCAGGAATTGAGAATGACAATACAATCCGAGTAAAAGGATTCACATTGTACTGAGAAGATTGCGAAGCCCGGCCCCAACCCCAACCCAACTTTTTTTTTCTTTGGTTTGTATTTTCTTCATGTACGAGGAAGACCGAGTGAGTAAAAAGTTTGAAGATGAAGTCTGTGAAGTGTAGAGAATGGAATTGAATTCCTTTCACACTGAATACAGCGACCCAACTACAAATACAAACCCAAAATTCATATTTTGTTGTTGAATAATGAGTTCCTCTGACTCAGGAGCCCCTGTTTCTATGTCCAAGACCCCAGCAGAGTCATCAGGTTTAAATTTTTGTCAATTTCCTTCACCGATGGTAGGAGGAGGAGTGAATAGATCTAGTGGAACAACGTCAGTGTCTTATGGGTGGGGAAAGTGTGAAAGTGGAGAAAGTGTTGGGACAAAACGGGAATCAACCCCTGCTGAGGGGGAAACGACAACGACGACAACAACGCCCAGAACTACAAGAATAAGGACACCGTTTTTATCTGGATACCTGGGTTCTTGGAAAAGGAATCGGTACTTGAGTGGAAATTTCTCCGTCAGCGGGGACACCATGGAAGGCATCGTTCAGTGTCTAGTCTTCCTCAAGGCTTTCTCTGTATGTTCTTTCTTTATAAGTCTTGTCCAGAACCAAAACGTCCCAAAATAGTCAGGTTTCCAAAAAACTACAAAATTATGATTTGTTTTAAGAAAATATATACTGTCTGGTATTGGGCGTGGCGAAAGTTGGGTTATTTTTTGCCAACAATTAGCTGTGTATTTGGCAGACTTGGGTCAATTACATTGGTAATTGTAATTTCAATTACAAAATACAATTACAATTACGTAATTGTAATAGTAATTAATTACTTGGAAGATGTCTGTAATTGTAATTGTAATTACTTTTTTCTAAATTACATTTGTTGGCTAGTAAAGATTGAATGAAGTTTTGGATAGTGAAAGAGAAAATGCGTTTTTAGTGCTGAAAAACACAAGAAAAGATATATTTGAAATTGTAATTTGAATTGTAATTGTAATTGAAACTCCAATTACAATTACGTAATTGTAATTAATTACATTAATAATTTTGCATGTAATTTGTAATTGTAATTGAAATACTTTCAAAAGTAGGCTGTAATTGGTAATTTGTAATTAATTACATAATTGACCCAAGTCTGGTATTTGGTGTAGAGAAAGCACGCCTAGTAGTACAAAGGGAAAGTCTCCAGTGAGGAACATTTTTCAGAACGGTCGCTACGAATGAATCCTCAATACAGCGTGGCTGTTTTATTATGCTGGAATGGACTGAGAGAATAGAATGACTATTTGAGAGAGAGTTTGTTAAATTAAGTTAATATTTTGTGTAAGGTCGGTGAATTGTTGATGGAATGAACTCGTAACCCAGTTAAAGGATATGTTTGATTTGGAAAAGAGAGAGAGGAGAGGGCGGGTGGTTGTAACTCAGACGGAGAGAAGAAGAGTTGCCGCTCAATTAATCTCAATTTGTCTCTGTAATTTATGCTTTCTCTGTGCATTCCACTTCCTTCCACGACGCCACGGCACGAGAACTTGACTATGAGAAAACGTGAGGATTTACTAACAAAGTTTGAACATTTCTTATGATTTCTCTTCTTTCGGCTCTAAACGCCAGTCAAACTAAAAGTCAAATATTTCCAACCTTACCAACACCCTCCCATCCTTCCATGTGTGTAATTTCAATATTAGCAAAGAGTCCTCCACTACCTTGTGTTTCCCATGAAGGGAATGTAGGCGGAGTTTTTGGAGAAATTGTGGCACACGGGATGTCAAAAGCACATGCGATCATAATGTGCTCTCCCTCTCAATTTTCCCACTTCACCGTGTGGACTTTCTTGTAAAACTAAATGAGTGAAATATTACCCTCATATTTCATGAGACATGGTGAAAACTGGGAGAGGCACTTGTAGAATACTCAGCCCAGGAAATATATCTATTGTACACTCTAGACCTTTAACATTTTCTCATCTAACGTAAGTGTCCCGAGGGTCTCAGAAGAATGGGCATTTGTACATATACTTTTTCAACACCTTCAGTCATTGTTTCTTACTATGGCTGAATTAGTCTTGGAATAACAATTGGTTGATCAATCGACCCGCGTTTCTACACGAGAGGTCAAGATATTTCAAATTCGGGTAAAATTGTGAGGTCTGTCTTTTATGCTAAATGAACGAATCATCAGCCTATATTTTTACATAAATTCTTGTTCTTTATATTTCGTTTTCCTGAGATTTGGGTAAGAAAGCTGTAATTTTCTTAACATTTCTGGTTGAATTTCTAAGTAATTATAATTATGCCTGGTAGTACCGTCCATGAAAATATTTGTGAGTGAATTTTTGTCATTAAAACTCGTCCATTTGAGTTAATCTACTGTATGTAGTGTACGAGGAGCAGTAGCATTTGTAGTAGTGATGTCTAGAAAAACAGGCTTGGACTTTTCATAAGAAGTTTGAAGTTTTGCCTGAAGCGTTTGAAAGTATTAGTTACTAGCTTGTAGAGTTGAGAAGAGTAGGTAAAGAGAAAGAGGAAAAAAAGAGAGAAGGTTTTTAGCAGGAGTTAAAAACTTTCTAAGATTAGGGATAGAGTGGAAAGGGACTAAAAATAAAATATTTTATATTCCAAAGAAATTGTTTGACAAGAATTAAGTTTCACTTGGTTGTACCAATTTGGATAAGAGCAAGGAGGTTCCGTTGGAGACATTGAGGCGTGTAAGGAGAGTAGAAAAGAGAGACAGAATTGAATAATAAATATGAATGAAGGGAGAATAAGAGTGAGGGATAGTTAAGTTAATAGAAGCCTTTTAATCAAAGAAAGAACGTGTAAAAACTTTTCTTTTCCTTCCTCTTCTTCATCCTTCTCCCAAACTATGTAATCTCAGTAGCGGTTCTACAGATAGAAGTCCGTCAATTCAACCAGGGCCCACCTACTCCTTGTGGAAGCTGGGCCCATTTCAGCTTAAACTTTCATTCTATAAGTCTTTTGACCCGAAAATATTGTATTCTACTGAACTCCGAACATTTGGAATTCCGAGTATCTCTAGTCGAAAATCGAAAATGGAAACGTCGTTTTTAACTCACAACCTCATCTCACATATTATAACTGATCTGGCCATTGGCCCTTTCCAGAAAAATTCGTAGAACCGAGACTAAGGAGGGTACACTTTTGATGCACTCTTATTCTCGTATCTCATCATAGTAATACGGACGTACTTCGTACTCGTACTTTGTTTGGGTATAAATGATGCATGCATTCTCTTGACGCTTTATTCCTCCGTTTACGATTTTCTGTAGGTTTAAGGGCCTGTTTTAGGTGAGTACTTTTGTCCACAGACATGACAACTGGTGATGGTGAATGTCGCTCATACAAACCATTTTTATTTCTCCCACGTGGGCTCACGAGTGTGATCTCTATGTGTTGTATGAGACGAGAACGCTTCGACCTGTTACAGGATCATGACTTGAGCAAACTGTGCATCAACAGCTAAAAAATTGACAAGTAGAAGGTTTATGAATTTTTTAAGAGTTGATTGACACTTCTGGAGCAAAGATCCTTTCTTTCGTTCTTTTTTCTTGACACGCTGTAGGCGCCACCTTTTGATTTAAACTACTAATGCTAGAGATGAGCAGTTCAGTTCCAAAGCTAGCAAGGCACACATTTCAGGGAAATTATAAGTTCGAAATTTAAGATTTCTGAATATCTACACCAGATATGATTTTTTTTATGAAAAGTTCGTTGTCCGGATTTTATTTTATAATCAAAGATATTTTTGGAACCGAGCTATAGAGATGTCGTATGACATATTATGTATATCCTTTACATCGCCTAAGCGAAACTGTGCGTAAGTATTAAGTCTCAGCCGCTTTTCTAACTTCTATTTCCTGTCTGAGAAAAGCGGAAATAAATCGTGCATGGTTGGTTTGAGAATTGAAACCTGATCTCCTTCGACTTCCTTTGAAGTGTAGTCATCTTCCTTAAAAGCTGGATGGATAGGTAGAACTGTGACGCGTTTTATTCTCTATCGAAGTTTTATACCCATAAGAATTCCTTTGACTGTATTGGTGTTTAGCGAACGAAGTACCTGGTCGGGCAGGTAGAAATATGGAGGGAGATAGATAAAAGCGTCTTTGTCCTGGGCTACTTTTACTTTATCTGTCTTACCGAGGACTCTTTTCAAAAGAAAGCAAAGGAAAAGAATTCTACGGACTTTTTATTTGAAAGGATATGACGAAGGAATGGCTTCGGTAACTCCTCATTCCTTCAAAGAAATCATGTATATTTTCTTTTAGCTCTTTTTCTCTCCTTTTTTATTCCTCGGTCTTAGCAGCATAATTGAGTGAAGGACCTAAAAAAAGTGTTCGTCCTACTTCCCACGCTACTAAAACTTATACTACGGATTAGAACCGTGGAAGATTCATATTTTAATTTTCACTCTAGATTTTATTACTTTCCCCCAAGTTCACATGGTACTTTTCCCCGAAAGTTTTGAAATCAAATCATGTTTCAATAAAACCCCTGTTGGGCGACCACCTCCAAGTCAAAGGAAATCCATGTCAAAAAGTGACAGCTCAGCCGTTCTAATTCCCGGTGTTGTTTGTTTGTTTCTATCAAGATAAATAAAACAATCTCCCTTACAGGTAGGCCAGTAGTGAAAATAATTTTCAAACTCTCCAGTTTTGCAACGTATGAATTTTCGACGGGCAATCCCGTAGCAACCTAATATGAAGTGCATGGATTGCATGGGGTATTTTTAGATCGACTGAGTTCTTTTGTTTCCTGCAAAGATTAAGTTTTGCGAATTATTGAATCACCACATTCAGTGAGTGTTCGGTCATTGGGCGTGGGAACCAAACTATTCTTTTCAAATTGATCTGGACTTGTTCTTCCCATAGAGTCTGAGAACCGTGGGTTAAAAATAGTATGAAGAAGAGAACAGTGTTGAGTGTAGTATGTGATAAATAGTTGGATACCCACAAGTTAAAAGCCGTCATTTTGGACAGACTGACGATGACGGTGAAAATGGAGAAAGTAAGAGAAACAGTTGGAAGGAAAACTGCCCACGAATTTTGTAGGTAACAGAAAGTTTGGCACACCGGAAGCGTTATTCCATATGTTACATGACTTGGCACTTGTCTTGTGTAATACAATAGCCTTGTGGGTTGTATTGTAACATTCAAACTTGGAACAAAAGATGAACGCACTAACAGTGTTTCACTTTCACTGTACTTGTCAGTATAATATGGATCGATAGAAATTTGAAGTTCCTTGTGAGTGGGCGACTGGGGTTTAAATAGGTTTCACTTCGTTTATTCTTTTCAATGTGAGATTTTGATGGAATTGTTACTGATAAAAAAGAAGCTTGTAAATTTATTCCATTCTGTAAAGGTAAAATTACATCGTTTTTAGACTAAACTGTGACCCAATAACTAAAATCACTGTCTCGTATTGTGCTATCGTTCCCAATTCTCCTTACAAGTAATATTGAATTGTCATCCCTAGGGGACAGGAACATTCTAAAGAATCGATAAATTCGACATGAAAACAATTTTCTTGAAATTAGGATCGAAGACAAAACAAAGTTATTATTCAAGGAGTCAGGATTGGCTCCCATTACATACTATTAGTGTGTGAGTCCCAAAAGAGATCACATTACTCTACTGGATAATTTCCTACAAAGAGTCATGCAATAAAAGTCAATTGGTTCGGCGATTTCATCCTGCTTTCTACTTGATCCTTTCGCTCCGTATTCCTTTTCGGTCTATGTTAGTTGTTTGTGAAATTGAAACTATGTGGCAATTATGAGCTCCACAAATCTAATATTTCATCCAGCATACAATGTAAGGAGGAAATATGTGGAAGAGCTTCAACAACTTTCACCATCGACTCAATGTTCCTGACGCCCGTCTACATCTCAAAATATTCGGATGTGGAGTGAACAGGGTGGTCCAGAGAATATTTTCTGTAACATGATCAAATTTCTATCTTAGTAACCTTAAACCTGAGTATTATTTAGCATTATTGTTGTACCAATTTACATTTACACCAATTAATTGTAGACTACATCCAATACCCTCCTGTCAGAAAAACTAGTGACAGCCAATACATTCTCTTAATGAAGAAAATACTCGGGGATTTCACCACCACCATGGACCACCCTGTAGAATGGATCTTCTGCTGGAGTTTGCACATTTCCTGACACGTCTGAGCCACATTGGGCCGGAGGACTGTTATTATTATCCATATTACCACATACTGAACTCATAACATGGCTGGATTTTATTGTTTGTAACATATCTGGGAGGACTAGACTAGAAATGTATCGTGCAATATGTTGCACACGTCCATAATGGACAGTTTCGACTCTTCCTCTTCTCGTCGGCTCTGAAAACGACTGGAATGATGGGTTGGTTGAATAGAACCTGATTTTGGAGTTTCTATTCCAGTCTTTGATGTATGGAAAGTGCTGGCTGGCTCCACGTGGAGACGACTCACATGGGCTCTTTCCTTTGTTAAATTGTGGGGAAAACAGCCTACGTTTCCACGAATGAATCGTTTGTCTGTCACAAAAGACACTACTAAATGCAATAAATTCTATCTTTTTCAACCGTTGGTTTACATTTTGTGGTTTATGGTCTATAATATCTTTCATTGATCTCAAAAGTAGTCATAATTCCAGTCTAACTTCTTCATATTATTTTTGTGTTGATTAGACAATTCCAATTGTAATGGTAATGCCAGTTATATCCTCGCAGACTGGCAATCGGCTTAGAATTATAAGTATTGTTAACTCTTTATTCATTTAACTCTCAAATAATATATGAACAGTCCAAGAAATTAACGATGGCACAAATGATATAAGGAAGATTGCACCTTAGTTCGAACGACACCTTGTCAGAACCGATTTGGCCTTTGATGACTGGCGACAGTAACGGACGAACTCGGATGATGCGATGATCAAAGAGTAGCGCCACTGGAACACATAGGAATGAAATGGACAAATTAACTTATCTCTCCACGTGTCCACTCAATCCAATTTTTGATATAAATAAATCACGAATTCTTCGCGTACAATCATGCAATTAGACGGAATTCATGGAGTAGAGAGTTCAAGGCTTCAGGTCCTGAGTCCTGGCTGATAATTTCCTTGATACCACAACCTAACATGTCAAATTCATTTGTTCGGCAAGGAAGGAAAAGAGGTTTTGACCCACCCTATGTATTATAACATATCTGGAATTTGGTTATTATATGGATATTATAAGTGATGGACTGAGGAAGTCGAATCTGACGGATGAGAGTGAGTGTTGCAAATGTATTTGAGATTGAAGAGATGTCGAGTCTTGAAACTGCGCTCAACTCCATAAAACTTTTCATCTTTGTCTCTCTCTCTCTTTCTTTTTCATTCTTTTGCAAGTAAATGCTAAATCTTTTTTTATTTTCATAGAAAACTGAAGAAAAAAAGTCTGCCTGGGCGATTTTTCCTTTCCTTTCTTTTTTTCCACACACACACACATGAGTAGATAAGTACATACTTTCTCCATGTTGGAGTGAGTGACATGAACGTTCAAGTAAAAAATGTAACTGTGCTATGTACTTGTGCTCATTTAATGGAAAAATGCCCTTCAGTTAGGTTTCAGTTTTTCTTCTCTGATTTCTAACTGGGGGTGAATGGAACTGGAAGGCATGTTGAGAGTTTTAGAGTGAAAGTGGAAGCATTTGTTCTACCCATCAGTTCTCAACGCTGAACAAAGAAGAACGTTGACAGAATTGGGTCTAAAAATAGGTTACAATTTTACAAATAGTTTGCTGAGGTTTTGAATTTAAAATAAAAATGCAGGCCAATAACTAATTTTTGGCTTTTGAAAAAAAGTCTTACGTATAACGAACCTGTACTTTCTACCAAATGCAAGTTATCCCACAATGTGTTTCTTAATTTTAACCCGTACAGTTGTTGAGCATTTGCTTATGAAATACGAGTGGAAGGAATGAATGTGGTAGCATTAGTCGAAATTTGTTTGGAATCTTGACCTCTGACTAAAGGGGGAATTTGTCTTTAGTCGTTATGCAAATCTTCGATTTTCCATAAATCAACCGAGCAAGGACATCCTTGTCTGTATGTGGCGGGTGCGTTCCTTCCATGAATTGCATGATTCGATTGGATTTTGTCCAGACTTATATTGGCTTAGCATGAATAAATCTGTTTATTGGTTACGTTTCCACGTGTGCATTCAGGTGGCGTAATGTTGGGTTCACCACCAATCCCTATCGTTGTCGAGGGAAGTCTTCTCCTTTTTGTTAAGGTTCAGTCAGGAACCCGCCTGGCTTTAATATTAAGCTAGCCTGAATTTCTCTGACAAGGGAACGATTTTCAAAATGAAAATACTCGACTTCAAGATGTTGACCTAGAGACAAATATTGGCAGATTCTTTTGTGGTTTATTGGTAATTTTTGTATATTCTGCTGGTAGCATAAAAAACTGCCAAGTACTGATGAATGGTAAAAAGTTACCTGGTGACGGTATCTGCGATAATGTCACTGAAAGTAAGTAATCTAGAATTTTTCAGCGCGATATGAGTTTTTCGTGAAAAATGGTTACCTTGTTAGTTGGATTGGTTCAATCTAAAGAGGAAAAGCACGGAGGCTCCTTTAAGCACCTTATATAGGGACCGATTTCTCTACCGAAACTCCCATAATCCCTTCGACATGACAACAACTTTCTTTTCAGGAGAGAAAATCCTTGGAAAGTCTCATTAATATGCTCTTCACCCAGTCAGGCCAGGGAGCTTGGGGATTGAGTCCCTTCAGTTCTTTCGTGGCAATGTTTCCATTAGAAACCGAGTCACATGTCGCATTAGTCGGGGATCTCTGTCAGCCACATAGCAATTCCTTTTGTAGTTGGAAATAATAAAAATTATAATAAGGTAAGGGAGTACAGTGAGGTCGCTCAAGCTATTTTGATTTACTTTCAAACACCGCTCACACTCAATCTCTTTTCAAAAATTCATTCCAAAGAAATCCGCACACTCAGACGGAACGGTATTCGACTGTAAAATTTCGATTGACGTCAGTCAGTCGTAGTTCAATTATAAACAGAGTCTTTGCTTCTCCACTTTGGCGAAGTTTCCATCTCTGTGGCACACATGGCGTTCTAGTTTCTTTAGGTAGGTTTTTCTCCTCGGCGTTGTTATAATATTTTAGAAGTAGGACAGAATTAATAATTTCAATAGGACTTGACTAAAATTTTTTATTTTATTATTAAGGAAAACCAAGTTTTAAGATTCGGGTTGAATTATTGTGTTAAAGCGATAAGAGTGATCTCTCGGCAGAGGAGTGGGAGGAGAATATGACATGCAAATCTGAGGGAGAAAGTCGTTGAGTCGAGTATTGACTGATCTACCGCCCCTACTGCCTTACACTTAGGATAGGACACTATGGTGGTTTTGCATTATTTTTATTTAATGTGTTAGGATAAGACAAGAGTCCTTCGGAGTGCAAAGACTTTAGTTTTGAGTGCCTCCACTTTTGTTTCTCAAATATTCCAGCGTTTACTTAAGAGAGAGAAAAGTAGAGAAAGCTCTCTTAGCGTTGTGTTGAAAGCTAGGACAGGCTAGGAGTTGTGGTTCACATACCCAAGATTTAATCTATCATCCTGGGGTCTACAGTGTAGGAAATTATTCTATTGCATTGAGGGTTCGATCCCTCATAGTGGCTGCTTGAAACGTTTTATTACATTAATGGTTTCTTGTAATTGTCACGCCTGCGAAACCTGATTTGCCCTCTGTTGACCATTAGAATCCATTTTTTGAACTTTCTCTTCTCTCCCGGGAAATCCTCTCGGAAATTTTATTGTTGTCGTAGATTTTCACTTTCACCTGTCTTATCACCTATTTTATTTTAAGATTCTGGAAATATAAAATGTGTTGAAGGAAATGTTCTCATCGAGTTCCTTTGAACACATATATACATATTATATGCTAAATATTCATGCGTAGTTCTGTAATAGACAAGAGGATTGGAGATAATGAGACTTTGGATGACTAACTAATGGAGAATTTGTTTGAAGAGTTTTTGTAATGAGAGAACAAAATGTATGATCACTTCATCTGGAAATGCTTTCCATAAAAAGCGTCCGGCGGAAAAGTAATCTGGTTGAGGAGATGAGTCTATTATGAATGCATTTACACTCTCTCATTTACATAATGCAAATGAGTCACATTCCGCTCCGTAGGAAAATTGCGTTTTAATTATGTTCTAAAACTTCCAAGTTCTAAGGCTTCGGATATATCCAGAGCGTGGAACATGACGAGAATGATTATTATCTGTCAATTGCTCAACTGTTTAGAAAATGGTTAGAATTTTGAATTCACATTTTCTTTTAATATTCCCCATCATTTTGCTTTGATATTTTTTCCCAAGTCTTGCAATTACGATGATTGTTGTGGGAGTCGACGATTTTATTTTGAAACCATGTGTGAGTGACATCAAACCTATAATTTTCGAAATGATTATCAGGCAGGTGCACGTACATACAGAGACAGACGTAGTCAATGGTTAGGTTAGTCCATATGGATTGGTTGTGTGGGTTTAGAATTTTTGATCGATCCCGACGAGCCAGAAAGGAGGGGGATGAAGTAATTTGCACACCGACCACAAGTCAAGCATCCAAAATTGATGCTGAATATGAATAGATCAAGCACTTGTTCAACCGAAAAGAGTTTGAGAGGCAAAGAGGAATTTTCTCTTCAATTATCTTCAAGGGAAATTAAGCCGGGTCCGTAGACTGTGGGTAGAAATTCTTTATAAAAAAGTCGATAAAATCCCATTAGTGCTTTAGGTTTTTTTTGCCCTCATTCTCCAGTAGACCGTAGACTTAACAAGAAATTCGTTCCTGGATGTGTATCTGCGAAATATTATTCAAAATATCCTGCACCCATGCGTATATTTCAGTTAGGGTTACATAAATGTTGTGTTTATAGTCTATCGTTATGTTTCTTGAAATGAAAATTCAGCTCTAGGTTGGGATAGCAAATTAACACGTACTTTTGGTCTGCTTTCTCCAGTTGACCTATCAAAGATTTTGGTTATTCATATGTGGACGTCTGTAAGAGTTACCTAATGGTATATTAGTCACTCACTAGGGAGTCAGAAATTGGGCAGAACTGTCCTTACCACTCTTGAATGTATGGTCAGTGCCAGTAATGGACCTTACCACTCGGTCATTGCTTTGTGCTCAATTTTAGATTCACAGGTGAAGTTACTATTGAAAGAATATGTGCCTTGGGTCGGGTTGAGATTCTTTTAGTAAAATGAATTAAATAAGAATCAGACTTGTTTCCGTACTTGCTTCATTAATGTTTTTCTTTTTCATTCCTGCACAAGCTGCTCTTAAAACTAAAATTGATTCTAATCCCGGTGATGAAAACCGGTAACGTCTTTCACAGTTTAGACCGTGCCCTGGAGATATTTCCACACTTTCTTCTTCTTAAGTATCACTTTAAATCACTTCACACAAGACGAGTTGTTCTTGCTTTAGGCTGAAAAAGACCCAGATATATTGTTTTATTCTCTCATTCACAGTTCCACACCAAGTCAAACTGCTTGGACTCCACTAAAACTTTGGTAGTGTATGTATGTACGATCTTATATAGAAGAGAAAGTCGTGGTCTAAGAATCTTTCAATAGTCAAATTTATCGGCACAGTGTAAATTCAAATGCCTTATCCATTTTGAATATTAAACAAGCGAGGATTGGAGCCCAATTCTGGATTTAAAGTTCTAATATAGAATTCTTTGCGCACACGGACTCTAATCTGTGTCTTCTCTAAATTGTACACAAGCATTTGTAATGTCATCATTTCTTTATGATTTTTCTAACCTAAATTGACCCCGGCGGCATAATTTTTTTGGAAACGAACTAAAGGTTTGCTGTAAACAGGTGGGATCAGATTTCTTCCTCCTACCTCTAAGCAAATATTGCTCTGGCTCTTTTTAATTGAATAAAAATATTTTCCTTGCCCTCGAAACCAAGACCCAAGAGGATGTAGAATGTAAACGAACACAAGTTGAGTGACCTTGACCTTATTATTACTTTCACTGCGGCCAATGCAGAGTGATTTTCCAGATCTTCTATTTTGCAGAGATATAAATAAACCAGTGATGATTTTTCCGTGTCAGCTGCGGGCAGGACTCCATAAATGTTCTTTTAAAGGACGGCCAGAAAGTAACTATTATGTGTGTTTCACCAAAGTCTGCGTTATAGTGTCTTTTTTCCACTGCGTTAGAAGTTTTCTGTCTATTAACCCACCGACGTGTACCAAAGGAATCATGACCGTTATAATGAGTTGTCTTTTTTTTGTTGTATTACAGTTGGTTGGAGGGGAATTTGACATGGAACTCAACTTTGTGATTCAAGATGCCCAGAATATTAAGCACATGTTGGAGATGTTGGACCATTGCCCACCTCATTTACAAGTAAGTTGGTTGATTTACATAACAATCATTTTTGAGCAAATAAATCACAAGCGAGAGAGCGATGACCCAACAACATTCACCTTCAACAAGAAGTAAGAAGTTTCATACCTTGAACGATCTCGATATCATTTTCAGAGCTCAGAAATCCTCATTAATTCTATTTTTGCCTGACTGAGCATTGTATTGTGGTCAGTCCAGTCCAGACCCAAATGTCTGACTGACAAAGGAATTAAGAAATGATAAGTCCAAGTCCAACATGTCTAGAAAGAAGATGAGAAAATAAAAATTCAAAGGTTGAATGCTCCTCATCAAAATTTGATTCGGAAATTGGTACGGGTTGTAAGAAAAAATGGTTGAATTGAATCAGTTCGTTTTGGCATTGAAGGAAGCTGAGTTGGCTGAATCACCCAATAATGTTTCTAAATTCTAAGACTTGCAATCGAGAAGATTTCAGGAGAAAGGAAATCAAGATTTCTCGACAAGGCTGGCCATTCCAGGTATAATATATTAATATGTTACGGGCAGCTCGTTGATTCAGGCAATTTTGTATTGTGATAATATTTTCGCAACCGAAGTTTTATCTGAGCCACGTTTAATAACGTTAAGACGATTTTTGCATAAATTTTGTGTTCGAATTCTTGCGTGGAAATGTCTGGATTTACTTGAAAGGGCGTTCTTGCTTGGTAGGTCACACAAGTCCTCTAGTTTACCTGTAACATATTTTATGTGGAAAAAAATCTCTAAAAAAAGAAATGACTTGTACGTTTGCCCATTTTCATTTTCATTTTCTTCCGTCCAGCCGTCGACGTAGGGAATGTGCATTAGTTTCATGTCATGTCTGAGTTTTCTTTGCGTAGGACGATGAAACGATGAAAAGGTTTGGTTTTGAGTTCTATAGTGAAGCATTTCAACCTGAGTTCACTTGTCGATTTGGCTCAAGCAATTCAAATTGATAATCGGATTAGACTCTTCCTCCTTTCCTTGCCTACCTTGGGGAAAGAAGTAGTCGTCGGAGAAAGCGGATCAGTTTAGGTAGCGTAAGGTAGGAATCTGATTGGTAGTTTATCGAAGAATTGAACTTAATTTACTTTAGCGGCTTCATGTGGCTTAAAGAAATTGAAATGTTTCTCTCATCTATGGAATCAAATCACTCCAGATTATGTCACACACGTCTCTCCTCTTATAGGATAGGAAGGAAAGTGTCGAGTAGCTCACGTTGTGGTCTCATTCCAAATCTGATTTGATTTTCTTCTTTCCCCCTCACTTGTGTCAAGGATTAACCACTCTAGAGTGATTATGACGACACGACTGTGGGACTTGAGGACTTCCGCTGAGCCGTCACCGCACAGCGTACCAACGACTTCAAAATAGATACGATATCCAACCAAAGTTCTCTCGGGAAAGGAATCTCATCTATCGTCATATGGATGTAATTGTCCTAATTTGATTAATCAAATGACCTTAATGTGTCATTTTTTATATTGGAAAATCTCATTAGTTGACATTTGTCTACTTGACGTAGATTTGGCCGATTTATTTCCGTAAAACATAAATTATTTTTGTATTTTAGTTTGTAATTTGTATATTTAGGCGCCTTGGCGTCTGTTCATTTCTTCCCACAACCCTACTACTGAAGTTATTCGATACAAAAGGCCAGTTTATCTTTGTGTACTTTTGTTATTAACGTCATTAAGTTCGGTTCATGCTGACGCTATATGGAGAACGTATGATGTGTGGTATCAAATTGTGAATTGGTTTCATGGGAATTCGTAAAGCCATCATTCCCTGGTCTGGATTATTGTGTAAATATTTAAAATCTCCATGCCTTAATCTAATGAAAACCAGGAACTCTATTTTGTGAAATTATTTAGTATCTTGATAGGAAGGGATTCACATTTCCTAAACCATGTTTATTGTCAATCTCAACTGGGACGGAATGCTCCCGTTATGTTTTTCTTCCAAGTCCAGTTGTGGCAAAATGACTGCAAACTGCCAATTATTTCTCACCACTACACTGTTTCCCCGGAAGTCCGGTCCTGGAACATTTCATTTCATGAGAGTGGGATGGGAGTTGAATGTCCTCGTGTCCAGTCGGCAAATTAATTGAACTCAACTGAAACTTTCCTGTTTTTGGTTGAGATAAACTAGATAATGAATGAGAACTCACGCGCGGACTTACATTTTGCTTTTGCGCGCGCCTGTTGTCCGAGATTGATTGACATTTCCCGGTGGACGTAAAGTGAATTTTGAGCTGTATCAGGAATGCACTTTGTGTATTTTGTGCACCACATGTCGGGTAATGGAATTTGCATGTTATGTCAATATAAGAGTGTGCTCTTTTGCCATGTCATGTCATCAGATGGTATCCTGCTCACTCGGTTGTCCTGGATTCATCCCATGATCCCCTGAAATGCTCTACTTTTTTTTCTCTGAAGCAATAGGAAATGAGATTTACCTTACCTGGATATAGGTTAGGATGCGGAAATCTTGAATTGACAAGATTAATGTATTCGGAATGAAATTCGATTACTGTATCCAAATTCCAAGTATACGATATTAAGTTTCGTTTTGATAGCCAAGGATAAGGATATACGAACTCGCTGCGGCGCATATAGTCAAAATGAAACTTTAAGGATTTGATGTTAAGAGGACACCATATGTCCAATCATTCGTGTTCAAGTCCGTATATTCAAAAACTTGAAGAAGTTAGTGAAAACATGTTCAAATTGTGAAAAGAGAAGAGAATTGAAGTGGAATCGGATTCACGAGTATTGAGCGTGAGTTTCTTTCTGACTTATCGCCCTTGGATCATCTGTCTCCTCGAAAAAAAAGAGCTTTAAGACTTCGTTCGGTCCTTCGCTTGACCAAATTAAATTTTCTGTGTCACAGTCCGTCTGCCTTCTCCATTCCATTCCATTTCCATTCAAAGAACCGAGAAACTGGAGTGGGTGTTGGACAGTCACGTCCGAACTTGTGATGCGATTTTGGTTACCCGTCATGCTTAGTTACGTTGTTCGAAGTTCACTGAATCTTTTGAGATTGCATGTACTACTACGAACACCAAATCCGATAAATTTTTTAAGTTTTTTGGTGACACTCTTGGTCGGTTCGTACTCGTCTTGGTAGACAATTCCATAGATTTGCGTTTAACATTTGGATAACCGTTATAACTGTGCCTTTATTTTTATCCTGGCAAAAGTAAAGTTGCAGCCAACACAGCGTTTCTTTTTTTTTTCATTCCTTCCACTTGAAAGAAATTTTCTATGTAAAATGTTTAGAACTTTAGAGCACCCGTTCACAAGACCCGTATATTTTCTTGAGCACTGTATATTATAAAAATTTCACATAATTTAGGATTGGACTCAATCTATGTTATCCAGAATGCAGGTTTGGCTGATTCCAGTACATTACTGATCTCAAGTTTCCTTCCATGTAGGAGGATGACCCGGAGCAATTTAATTTCCGACGACCTTCCCGAATACTTGAATTAGAATATCTTGCATGTACTTTAAACTGGATCTCTGTAGGTAGTAAACGTCTGTTCCGTCTTTCCGGCCGGCGGCCGTTGGTTAGCACAAGAGAAACCTGGATAGAACTTTCCCCGTGGAGAAATAAATTATAGCGGAAAAATAAATGAAATTAGGAAATGTCAACTCGACCTGGATCACGTTTCCTCGGGAGTTCTTCACTCCACTTCCACTTCCTGGAAGGAAAAGAGTTTTTGTACACGTAATGTAGTGTAGGCATGGGTTTGGGTGATAAGGAAGCCAAGACCAGACGGTAGGCAGGATTCTCCAGTGAAAATCAGGAGTTGAGGGCTCCAGTCGTGATGGTGAGAGAAAAATTTGCATTGAAATTGAGGGGAGTAGTCCGCCAAGACTACGACTTACAACTGGTAGTACAGGAAACAGTA
>JAQGCA010000632.1:0-24680 GCA_034698945.1 Protaphorura quadriocellata
AAACTCGAGTCATTCTGGGTCAAATACACCCGCATTAGCTGCCGCTCAAGCAGCTACCTTTCATCCAAGTTCCTCCGGTAAGTAAACGAAATCTGAAGGAACGAAAGGAAAAAGAAAACACGAACAATCGATTACAGATATTTGTGATTTCAGTCTTATCATAGAGAAAATGTAATAATGTAATTGTGTTATGGATTCCAAGAAAATCGGTCAGTCACATTTGAGAATAATGTAACTCATTTTCCGTTAACTACATGTCTACTTTCTGGAATTAGTTTTTGTCTAGATTTCCTTAACTCAATTCAATACATTATATTCTTGTTCTCTCTCCTGCAGTACAAATCTCCGCTATAACTCTAGATTTATTTTTGGAAATCCGCGGTTGAATTATTCAACCACAGCAAAAGCAGCGACCAAAGGAAGAGTCGCAAATAATCTAGTAGTTCTAACAACAGATAATACACTGATCTCCAGGATTCAAACTATCGCTCTTATGGTTTCAGCTATTCCACTTAAGCTAATGTGAAATTTGAAAATTTCGATATTAAGAT
This sequence comes from Protaphorura quadriocellata, assembly GCA_034698945.1. Classification (NCBI taxonomy): domain Eukaryota; kingdom Metazoa; phylum Arthropoda; class Collembola; order Poduromorpha; family Onychiuridae; genus Protaphorura; species Protaphorura quadriocellata. Next base: position 552 of record JAQGCA010000632.1, read on the forward strand.
TCCGATAGATAATCAAGGTCATTTTGAAGTAGTCTGATCTTACATTCTATCTCAAGTCTGCTAGAACCCTTTACATTTCTGACAAGATATTCCTGTGACTCTCATTGGATATCGAAAGCAGAGATTTTATGTGGTACATGACCTGCAATGCTCTCTGGAAAAGTTTGCTGTATGAAATGCCAGATTAAAAAAGTCTTACCTGATTTTTTATTAAATTAGACGAAAGTGTTCCACCTTAAAGAATAATCTGTTCTGACTCTGACCGAAGGTTAGTCAGAAATGCGCTTATTTCTAGTACCGCCGTGATTGGTACAATACTACGATAGAACTTAACGACAAATCGGCTAATTCCAGACTGTAGACTTGTAGTGCTTTTGTATTAAGGATTGAAAGAAGGATTGCACTGACTGTTTTTCTGAAGAAACAAACCTAATTACTGTTATGGCAGATGAGGCCACGAGTACGAAACAAAGTCAAAGGCGAGATAGTTACGTATCCCGAAAAAGCATATCAGCAGATGCGGATGGTCCGACCAACCCAGACCTGTTTCTAATGCCACCACCAAGAGCTGTTTCACTTCCTTCCACACAAAGTATTTAATCTCATTACTTAATTGTTCAATTTTCCGAGTTTACATATAACACCACACGAATTTCCAGTTTTTTGTATTGAGACTTGACTTGAATTGATTCACACACCTGACACCTGCCAGAAAGCTTAATTTGCAATTAATCATTTGATTGAACGCTTTTTGACAGCAATCACAGCAGCCATTGGGCAGTGACATTTCCCTGTACACGTAGGCCTTGCTTTGAATGCAAGTTATGAAATTCCCTTCAGGAATGAATTTGCATTTTAGAGTGCAATTAATTGCCGTAAGCCGTTTGTTAACTAAACCAACGATAACCGATTGATTTGTTTTTGGTTTTCACTAATATAATTGATTACGTAAGTTTAGTAGGGTCCTTGGTATCCAATATTAATAATCATTTTTCGAAATGAAATAACGTAGAAATTGGTTGAGTACTACTAAGCGTTGATTATTTAAATAATTTGCTATTAATTTTGCAAAAAGTAGTGGTATCGTAGTATATTAGTAGTTTTTGCGCTGCAATAATAATTTGATGATTTATGAAAATTTAATTGAATGCTCATCATAATTATGTAAAATGGTAGGTGATTTTCTTTTGTGGTGGGTTTGTTTTTTGCAATTTTTGTTTTTCTAAAACATATTTTTGTAGCGCCACACAGTCCCCGGAGACGGAAATTGGATTTAAGGATGAAAAGTTTCTCGTTGGATTCTCCAGAGTCCACTGAACATGCTCAGAGACGTCGTTATGCACATGGAAGTCAATCAACTTCACACAGTCAATGTAAAGGCGACATTTTAGCCCCATGTTTATTTTCTTTAAATGTTGTCTTGTCATGTTGCAAATGCGACACTCGCACTACTATTTCTCTGTCTCTCATAATTTCACTGCAGCATCACATCTGTACTTTCACTCCTCTTACTACATTTTCAATAGTATTGTTAGTAGTTTGCAACTTCAGAATTTGCATGATTTCTCAAATACCCACCAGCACAAATGCATGGTTTTGTTCAATACTATAAGAATTTAATTCTAGAATAACAAGTCTGACTACTGAGAATGTAACGTCAGCTACCTGCCTATCTGTACACAAATAGTAAAAATAGAGGTCAAAACATCAAAATTATCCCAGAACTTATCTGCAGCGAAAGTGACAGTGGTTAATTTCTGGAAAATAATCTTCCATGTAAGATCAAAACTCAATTTTCGTTTTTAGTTATTGCAAAGTAGATTGTGAGATAACGTAAAATAAGTTAGCCGGGTCACTGTTTCATTTGCTGTTCCATCAAAGAAAAACGACCATAATTTGGCTTAAATAAGTAGAGACCGTTATCCGGACATAAATTTCTTGACACTTAAGTTAGAGTTGCTTCAGCTATTTTTCAGGGAAATGGTGAATGTCTGAAAGGAAAGTCCTGTGGTGAAAGTCTTCAGTGAACTTTCACTTTTGATTTCTCGTAACCTTCTGAGTAGTTTTGTAAGTTAGGGAGGCTTGACTGTTAATTATTTTTTAACTTTAATGTCACATCAAAATATATGGGGCGTCTGTCCATGGCGTCGATTGCATGGGTGACTGGCATGACATTATGATTAGACATCTTGGCAGAGATCAGACAGCTGGAGTTTGTGCAAAATCGTGACACGTCTTAACTTCTGTCTGGTTTCAATTGGCAGAATTTTGATTTGCAACTCGCTTTTTCGCTTTTCCTTCCACATGGATTTGTCGTTCACACATTAGATGTTGTGAAAGCCTGACAGGCTTGGCTGTCAATTTGATGTGACATGGTGCACCAATTACACGTCATGTCATACCACTTGGGTGGTCTAAGCCTGACTTGGCACTTGTCACGTCTCCTTGTTTGTTTGTTTGTTTTTCTGTTGTTTTCCCTTCTTTTCTCTACGTGTTTGCAGACTGGAGACTATTGTATGCAAATACCTCTGGGATTGCATTTGACGGGGGAATCCTTCACTCTCGTTCACGCTCAACTCCAAACGCCACTTACGCTTCTTCTTCTAGACAACTTATAGACTTCTACAATTATTCCTCCCCTCAGACACCAATTACGCACTTTGGTTGGTTTTTTTTAACAATATAATATCCTTGTGGACAAAACCTCATTCATCATGATGGGCATGGGCAAACTAATGGCCGTATTTTTGTATTTGAGTAAAAGTAGTAAACTTATTCCTGTAGTACGGCTCCGCGAAAGTGTTGTTAGAAAGTAGCCTTTCGTTTGCAAAGTTGATGTGGTAAGAATCGCGTGACTTGATGTGTAGGATCCCGTAGAGTTGAAGATTTCTATTTTATTTTAGCTCGAATCGAATTTACGAAATGACCCAACGTTTGTATTAAAGTTACAAAACATGCCAGGTCATGCATGGAATTTTGCCATTCCCTACGATTTCCTCCAATTTTTGATGTTGTGCCTGGAGTGACCCCCGACAACCTACGTATTAGAGAAACTAGCGCCATCTACCTGTTTGACCCCAGGAGGCGAGCAAAGGATGAGGTAGGGTAGCCATATGACTAAGTGCCGTGTTTTTCGAACCACGAATCGAGGAGAGTCAGTGTACCCAGTTTCTGCCATAAGAGCTGAGACATTCCCCGCCCAGAGGTCAATAAAGCTGGTAATCTCTCATATTTTAACATTACTGACCTTTACACAGCGTATGGGTTAACGCAGCGAGCTGAAACTGGGTAGATTGACTCTCCTCCACATCACGGTTCGAATGACGCCACACATGGTCTTCCGGCAACCCTACCTTGTCCTTTGCTGACCTAACGAGGTCAGCAAAGGGTCAAACGAGACTCTCCGATACAAAAGTTGTCAGGAGTCACACCATGCACAACACATAAAGAAATTGGAGAAAACGTACGGAATGGCAATATCCCATGCAAGCATGGGTATAGCCTTCCTTGTCCTTTCTAACTATTTTCTCTTTCGTTTTCGAATTGGTATTAAAATTCTTCTAAATCGTAATTGTGAATTAGTGAACTTGAAACGAGCATGGCAGGAAGTCATTTTCTGAGCAACAGTTGTTGCCTAAACCATACAATAATATTCTAAACCAGAAATAAAATAAATCGGTTTGATTGATTGTAGTGGAATTAAGAAAAAGACAATGACTAAGAAATATCGAGATTACCATCATATAATCGTCTCGGGCATTCACGAAGTCAAACAAAAATTAGCGTTGTTCTAGTTCTTTAGCTACTTTTTTTTAATTCACTTTTGATTTTTCCTTTTCCAAGGTACGATCCATGTGTATTTCGACTTTTCCACTTCAAATGCTACTGGATTGTCTAAACTAAATATACAAAAATAACAGATCAGGAAAAGAGAAGTGCAATTTTAATGTAACTGTAATGACTGTATGTGGGAAGTAAATTAGATTTCGTGATATTCTATCAGATCACTAAATGCACATTTTTAATGATAACACTGTTATGTTTTTCGTACGTGTTTATTATTTCTCTTCAATGAAATTGGATTCCAGTTGCGTTTTGGTAACCGGACATTAATCATTGCGAGTGGAAATACACATTGACTTCAATGTAAACGAATTTAATATTCCATAGTTTGAAGATCTTTGAGTTTGTGCGTGCCGACTTTGTTGAATGATCCGTCGGATTTTTTCATTTATCACTTTCGCCTCCTATTGCTTTTCGTAACGCTTTCATAAATATTGAATTTTATTTTTCAAATTGAAAATACCAATTGGCCCAAACTTTCCTGGAATGGTTCTCGTCGTTGGTAATAGTAAATATTATTTTTTTCCTGATACTTATCAGCTCCTTCAAGCCCAGTACACAATCGAAGGACACTCCTAACGGCTAGAAATGTTCGTATGAGCTCCGTGGAACTACCTGATGAAAACGACAAGTCTTTAAGCTCTGCAAGTACTTCACCCTGTCCTTCCCCGGTAAATGGGACAAAATTTATAAAGGTTGTCACTATTGTGCTGCCAAGTGTTAAAATATTTATTTACTACACACGACAAGATTTTGGAACTAATAATTTCTTTTACTTTCTCTCACAGAAACCACATCGACTTTTACCGACCAATTTGTACGTGGTCCTGTACATGTTCAAAGCTAGGCATCCGGATGAGCTAGATTTGAAGTGAGTCCTTTTAACACTTAAAATAGTTCAATCAGAATTTGAAAAGCGTAAAGGAAATTTTCGGAGCTGTCTCTTTTTCCGACGTTCACGAGATTTAAAAAAAAACCTGCTGAACTAGATCTGTGCAAAATGTTCTGTGTATTTGACAAATTCGACTTAAGGCTTTTCGGGAATGTTTCATTTTGTATGGTAGTTTACTTGAAATTAATACTTTTGAATTCACCAAATACATAGATCCGGAAACAAAGTGACTGTAACGGATACTACTGATCCGGACTGGTGGCAAGGCAAGTGTCAAGGTCGTACAGGGTACTTCCCATCAAAATATGTGACCAAATTACATCCGGGAGAAAGACCCCTTCAGGTCACCCATAACCTCCAGGTCACCGATGGAGCTGAGAATGGATTGAAACTATTGAGGGATCAAGTGAGCGAGATTAATTCAATTTTTGTGTCAACAAAAATTTGAACCTTCTTTAAAATTCAGTGATTATTTTAGATCGTGATTCAAGTCGGAGAGGAACTTGATGGAATGGTGACCATTCGGAACGGTGACAGTAAACAAGGAGTTTGCCCTTTGAAGTACCTTCATGAAGTGTGACCTCGGGCTTTAATATTAAAATCTTCTAAACTCTACAGGCTTAATATTACAGAAGAGTTGAAGCTTCATTTTAATTGTTTTACTAAAAGGTTAATCCTTCACTCGTAATGAGACTGGGACTAGCGTGCAAGCCAATGCATTATTGAGATAATTTATCTATAATTAGATGCTAAATGTTAATGTAAATGTAATATACAGTATTTTAATTTGAATACCGTGCGCACGGGGGATGGATTGATCCTACTCCTTTATAACAATGGTGCTAGCAATTGCCATGAAACTGTAGAATATTATATAAATACCGAAACCCTGTCCATATTACGATAGCGTCATCTTGAAAACGTTGAAAGTGACTTGGTGACTTAAATGACTTCCCGACCACGAGTTCAACGAAAACCAAGAATTAATAATGTTAATGCCCACCCCAACTTGACATTCTTTTGAGTGCCAAGCTAACTAGAACATTGCATTATAAAACGAATGATCAAACTACGAAAGTACGATGTGCTTTTGAGTAACCTTCCAGGGAAATAAGCACGTTTAATATTTAATGTTAGTTTGCTTTCTGTGTTTATGGAGAACCAAAGAAAGTTACCCTTGAGTGCTTATATGCCAACGCTAAGCTAACAAAATGTTTTAGAATTCAGTTTGTGTATGTACACTACTAGTTTATGCAGTATAAAGAACCAAAAGAACACTTTCGATCAAAAATATTTATCCGAAGTTTTTGGAGGTGAAAATTATTTTGTACTTACCAAGGTGGGTAGAACGAAGAATAGTTGTCTGTTATTTTAGCACTCACCTTGATGGTATTTTCCTAGTCAATAGCAAAATAATGTCAAGTTTCAGTGTTTTTGTAATTCAACGCGGGGCAGTGCTGACGAGGATATTATACCGAATTTTTGGCCGTTAAGAAGAAAGTTTGCTTTCTATTTTCACCAGACGATCAATTTACATTTTTCTCCCGGTTTTTGATTTCAACTTAGATCGCAGTCCTGTTCGGTGGACGGATTTATAATAATAATGGGATACAATGCAATCTTATTTTTCATTTTATTTTGTAGGCCGCACAATTGTAACCTTCTAACGGTCGTATAGAAATCGTACATATTTTATGGCAGAGAATTATATTCTGGGGATACGCGGAATTGCTGATGGAAAAAAACAATCGAATATTATGAAGCAAAAAAATTCTACCGGTCGGTGAATTTCTAATGATGCGGAAAAACTCCTTTCGAAATAATGTTTCCTTATTACATAGACTTGTGTAGGAAACTGTTCTTCTTTGCAACGATTTTCTTGGGCTTTTCCGGTGTCTTTAATCCCTTAAATGAATTATTCAAAGCGATGAATCCTAAGTTTATGAAATGCGCTTTTTTTTACACAGAGGACATTTTCGTTTATACCAAACCAGACAAGGTCGAGTCCAGGTTTCGGGGTCACCCGTTACACGGCGCTGGCGTTTCATTGAATGATTAAGTTCCACTTTTGGTTCGACGTAATGTAGGATCGAAATTATTAGTCCATTAAAAATCTGAAATTCAATTTGAAGCGTAGCAGGGGCTATGAAATGCCCTCTCTATACAGGGGCGTTCACGAAGAGACGCACCATTCTTTGTTCAGTGTTTGGCGTGGTTACAAAAAATTATGTTAGAGTCGAGTTAAGATTTCTTCAGCGTTTGTTTTATCAGCTCAAAACGAACACATTTTAATCTAATAACAATTTTATACGACCTTTGAAGGAACCCAAATTATGGAAATGTAGTTCGATATTAAATTCATATTGTTTCAAGCTCATAAAAATGCTGAATAAATCTTAGCTCGACTTTAACATAAATCTTTGTACCATACACCAAAAAATGAACAAGCGATTGTGCGTCTTTTTGCGAACTGATTTATTTAACCGCCCCTTTGTTGCCAATTATAAGGTTAAATCTTAAAAACACAAATCATTAACCTTTAATTATGAAGAGTCCATTTGATACATTGTTCCTAGACTAATCGACCAGACATTCTAACAGCGACGGAACATTTAAGAACGAAATACTTCGTCTCAATTCTATAATGTATTCTACGCGAATGCAATAACTACTATTCACCGAAATGGAAAGCATTGGTGCTTAACTAAAAGCTAATTTCTAGAGATTTGTCAGATTAATGTTGAATGTTTTTAAAAAGCAACAAACGTACGGTTTAGAAGTAAAACTATGTACATACATATACATATAATGTTGAGTGTCTTTTCATGAGAGAGAAGTTTAGAAAGTGTAATAAATAATTGACCAATTATACAAGCGCTAGTTAAAATCAAATCTGTTTAGCCCCCGCCTGTGTCAAGAAATAAAATCCTCAATATGAAAACTGTACGTATACATGAAATTATATGAAACGATCTAAGTAAATGATTAAACCTATTTTGAATGTTGTTTAACAACCGTTGTATACTTGTATGTGTATTATTACATTGCGAAATAATTTTCTCGAAATCGGCCTTCTATGTTCATTCAAAAACCCAAGCTCTATTTTTCTGAGTAGTATTGTTATGTTCAGGTTGGAAGTGAAGACCCATATATTTATTTGTAAGAATGACATGCAAGGTTTATACATAGATAGAGGATGTGTATAGTAATCCCTGAATCAAATAATATTATTCGAATCCCATTTGCGGACATACCGGAGAAAAAAGAATTAATTATACAGGGCGTTCTCGAAAAAGGTACGGATTGTTTGATTTGTTTTTTGACGTAGTTACAAGAAATTGTGTTACAGTCGAGTTAGAATTTATAATAAATGGGAAAATAGGCACTTCTGTATTTATCCTGAAGAAGGAAACAATTGTTTTCCGAAAGCTTGATTAAAAACTCTTTTGATCCAAAATGTCTTCCGAGCATTCCATTCAAGTTAACAATAATTAATGGGAACGTTTATAATATAAAGGATTAATCAATTTTGGTTAGCCGTCGCAGAAAACTCATTGGAACAGTGGCAATCATGAGTATTACTAATGAAATGGAAATTGTACCGAAATTTCAAAATCGAAAACAAAATTACAATTAATTATATGTCCTAACTCTGCCGTAACATAAATTATTGTAACTACGCCAGCAAAATAATAAAACAATCCGTACCTTTTTCGTGAACGCCCTATATTAAACGTAACCTTGACCTTACCACTGCAAAACCAATGATTATACCGACAGTTACGATCGGAGGCGCATGGAGAATCATCACGATTTATATATGAACCGTCGAAAGTCGAAAGACCAATAATTCCTAGACGTGTTTTGGCCGATACGCCATCCGGATGCCAGGAATAAGTCGTCTCTGCGCTGCAGTCTAAAGTAACTTTAAGAATAAACCCAACGTATTGAAAATGTCAATAACATCCAATGAACTGACGATTTCCAGACAGTAACATTTTCATCCTAGGAAAACTAAGGCAGTATTCCAATTTTAGGGCGAATGTACTACGGTAGTTCGGTAGTTAATTCTATAATTTCGATGAGCTCACATTGAAACTGGCATGGTTTCCGTTTACACAGATTCCTAATTTCCGAATTAACTTTGCTCGATGAAACCCACAGACTAGTCTCTGATCCGATGGTGACCAAAAGACCCAGTTTATGAACAGTGGTAGTATAGTGGTATTCCAGTGCGTTGTTTACCCAGCACAAGGGCATTCAAAATCGTAACGATCCATTTTTTAAATCGTACTAATAGGTAATTTTGTGGTGAATAATTTAGTATAAACAATCAGAGTAATTTTTTTAATTATAATTTAAAATTAACTATTGACATATCCAAGTAGTTAAGACATTTTCATCCGCTATAAACCTGAGTCTTGTGAGTGAGAGAACTGTGCATTTTGGTGTCCACAAAAAATACTATATAGTTTCATGTAATATCAAAATCATACAAGGACAGAATAAGATAAGATTAGCTTATTTCAAGTTTGACCTTCATAACATGGCGATAGTGCCCTGTCTTCACATGCACTTCTCACTGAAATTACAAAATAATATAAGAGAGACGGATGAAGGAGCACTGTCCATTTTATTTCATAAAGTGGGTGATTACAGCCAAGGCTGTGCATTCAAATATTTTTGTTCTTAAAACCGACAGTCGTTTCAAAAATAATAGTCAGAGTGAATAGAAGCGTGCAAATTGTATCAAGAGACATTCATTGACAGCTATTTTTGGTAGTGTGAGTTCCTGAATAATTCATAAAACAGAATTCATTTAGAAGGAGCGATAATAGTATGGCCGAATTCAAGCTTTCATCACTCGGTCGGTACTATGTCACGGACGAAGGACTTACTGAAGTTCCAGAACTAAGAATAGCATTCGTAATTATAACAATCATCCTCGGTGTTTTAATTCTGCTCAAACTGACTGCCCATTACGTATCTGTCCAAAAATTAGGCCGAAGACGAGGACACGGTCAAGCGTTACTTACTGCAGTGTTTATAACTCACTTGATCAGTTACGCGATTCATACAATCCACTATGCGGACAACATTTACCGTCCAGTGGATTATCTTGAACCGAGATGGCTTTACGTGAAATACGTTGTGTCTGAAATGGAAATTACATTCACAGCCAATTTCCCAATTTCTCTAGTTGGTTTGATTGGCATGCAAGGCTTGATGTCTGCAATTAAAGAAGAAAATGCGGCCCTGGTTCGTCTTAATTGCAAACGACTGATATTCTACGTGATTGGATCTCTTTTAACTCTCGGCCATTACCGGACAGAGTTCCCAACCCACTACTCTGCGTTTGTCAATTTTACAATTGCTGGGGAAGGTATCGTAACCATATTATTTGCAATCTTGCTTTGGAAATGTTTCCAAGAATTCCGCACTACTGTTGCAGAGAATCTTAATTTGGAGATGGATGACGAAGTCAGTGGAAAACTCCTAGATTTCTTCGACGATGAAAATCAATCATCTAATCCGACGGAGGGGCACTCGAATTCCACAGTACGCGCAAGAACTCCTGTCAAATCTGACCAGTGATCAAGCGCCGAAAGTCTGAGATGTAAAGAATCTGACAAATTATAATAGTATACTTTGCTGAAACGAAGAATTAAAAATAAAAAGAATTTCACAAAATACTCCAAAATGAACTTTCGTCTCTCCGCAGTCGCCTATTGCTTATTTCAAAACGTGGAAAGGTCGGTACTCATTTCAGATTTAGATTTCATGATAGAAGTGGCAGTGGCCTTGAGAATTGAGAATTGAGAATTAATTGATCGAGAAAGTTGAATTTGACCGTTTTGGTTTGGAACAATTCCCAAACCAAATTGTCAATTGGGTTTTCGACTCGGAGTAATAATGTTGTCTATCTAACAGCAATTCCGAACTTCTGAGGACATACGGAGTGTAAGAAATGGGTCGGAACTCGGAACACCGTTAGATATTAGATACATAATGGCACAAAAGCTGTCATAAACATTTGTCAAGAATTGTCGGTAACTACTTATTGTTGGGATGATCAGATTGAACTAAAGGAGGTCGGCTCGGGTGCATGGGAAAATACTCCTGATGCGATTTGCCTCAAAGGATACCGCATATCCCTTATGAAAAGATGTACGCCGTTGGAAATTTTTTAATACGTTGTAGTTCTTGTGATTCTGAACAACGTTTGTGAAGGTCCTACCCCCAAAAGTCTAGACGTTTTGCCGCTAAAAATACACTGGTGGGCATGTGCGATGGCGTAGAGTAAAAGTCCAAGTGAAAGTCACTACGCCATCGCACATGCCCAACAGCCAACAGCGTATTTCTAGCGGCCAAACGGTTAGACTTTTGGGGGTAGGACCTTCATAAAACTTGTTCAGAATCACAAAGAGTTTACCTATACACATAAAAAACCGAAAGATTTCCAACAGTGTACATATTTCCACAACTTGTATGGGGTATCTTTTTACACAGTGATATACTTCGATCTGTTAAACAAATTGGCTGAAGACGATTAGCCTAAAAAAAACTCAGGGTCACCCCAGGGGGCGCCAACGTTGGGTGTGTCGTTCTCTCCTCTCTTAACCGAAAAAATGACCCCTACAAAAGTTGTTCAACAATTCCCTCTAGCACTTTTCTCTGCGTTCACAGGTCAAGAAAACCATACTAGAGAAAGAAGAATTGGGTCATTTATAGATGTACGCCCTCACATGGTACCGATAGGGAAATTGTAAATAGCAAAATAGCCTCATCAACGATACGAAGATACGATCCCTATACTTTACAATACGATACAATAGGAGTGGAATTCATTGGAAACCGGTCCTTGTATATGTCCAGATATATGTGGATTTCAGAATTGCTGTCACTCCACTCACGGAGTAAGTAGATATTTTTTGAAATAAATAAACAGAAGCGATCCGCAGGTTCGACGTTTTATCGCAGAGGGTTCACTCTACAATGACATCAATTGACTTCAATGTTTTCAGGGAGTCAAATGTAACTAGATTTACAGAGCCAGGCGGTTTCTGATGTGGTTAACCCTGCGCGCTGTGCTCGCTCACTGCTTTTAAATGATTTGAATCTCACACGCCCCCGAAAAACACAATTGTTTCACTACCACCCCTTTAAATCGCACAGTTGAAGACATGTTTTGCCTCCTATCAAAATACCTTCTTAACAACCAGCGACGTCTCTACCTCGAACAGACTGTGATTCTGTGATGTGCGAAACTCCCGAAACAATGTCTTCGTCTTCATTAAATCAAAACCCAGGAACGTGTTGCACACAGTGAAATAAATTTTTAAAGTTGTTATTGAGTCAATCTCGGTTTTATAATTAAGTCTGGTTTAAGCTCAATTGTTGCGGCTGAAATAAGAATCCACTATGTACTAAAATCACTACCCAATACTGTTCATGATATTTAAACTGTTTCTCTTCTGAGCATTCTTCACCGATTAGGGAATCTGTTCCGGTTACCTTTCCGGCGAAACCTGCGAAACATTCTTTCAAACGCACAATAACTCTCGATAATGTCCAGAATTAGAAGAAGAAAATTGGTTCCATACTTTCGTTGAAGACTCGAATTGATAATCACCGGAAATTATTTCATTTCCAGATATTTGCTTTTGTCAACCAATTCGAGTCTTCCACGAAAGTATTGTGAACAATATTGAGTTATTGCGTTTGAAAATCAAAAAAGGTAATCAGTGAACACTGCACTGCTCAGGAGAGGATGTTTAAATACCACGCGCAGTACTGAAATTCCAGAATAAAACTTGGAAAAATATTGATTTGAGGCAAAACTATGTATATGTGCGGGGCTTCTTGGATTCAGAGAATTTATAGACCAGTAAAGATGTTAATACGTTTGAAATAATAAAAATAAAACACGATTAAACGATTAAAATTATTATTTTTTATTTTGTTTGATAAACATATTCTTCTGTACATATAATGTGTAATATTTATTACTGTCGAAGATCGTATCTTTTCACAATTTATTCGGAATAGAAAATCGCTTCTTTTTCACATTTCATTAATCGCAGTAACACTTTTCGGTGCATGACACACAGTTACACAGTTACAGAGACTATACTATACACTAAGGGATTATGATATATCAAGTGTAAATAAGGGGTTTCTCACGCTCTCAAGAGTACCACAAGTATAAAAAATGAGTTCTGGATCACTCAAACTGAAAACGATAGTACATATTCACGAAGAAATCAAGTGATGATAAATTACGGGAGATTAATAACAAAGCATTCATCATAATAATCTTGTTTCTTGCGGTGTACATACATTTGTCTTTGTGTGCACCAAACCAAAACATTTTTTGAATGAAGGTACATAACTTAAAATCACCATCCCTCCCAAATCCCAATAAGACTAATACGACAATATTTTTCAAGTTTTTTACGTTCAGATTTAACTGAATATTCTCTAATAAATGCATTTCGGTTTATATTTGCAGATTTTACATCTAAATAAGTACAATTCATGCAAATGATTGCTCACAATTTGATTTTACAAGTAAAAAGAATGGTCAAAAATTATCACTTCCTCTGAACAAGAAGAAGACCGCCTTTCGGAGATCCAAAACTTGTCATAGACAAAATGCAAGCACAAGGGTTTACCAAAATACAGCTAGACAGCAAGCACATCAAGGATACTCTCGAAATAAAAACTCGCGAATTTCTGAGCGACTAGAAATTCAAAAAAATAAATTGATAGGGTGACACACAAACCCAAACTCACTTATTGGTGATTGGCCGGGAAATCTGTACACGGAACAAATAAGTTTGCTCGAAAATAATAGAGGCTCCGAAAACCCTTTCCATAGAAGTTGTGCAAAACATTTGTTATGATAATTATAATTAATTAGGAACACATTGGAATAACTCAATAGTTGTGTGGCGGAACTATATGATTTTCGTATGAATCAGGGACGAGGATGAACGGTGAGGCTTAATATTAACATCACTGTTAAAAACGCGTTTTCATCAGTCTAAACTCTAATCACCTTATTTCTCCTCATTTCCCAAATATCCAAACACATTCACCAATAACTCCCACATCTCACAATTGCTTACAAATATACTTGTTAGTACAATTTGCGTAGTTCGGTTTTGTAATTTGGAACAGAATAAAATAATGCGACGACGGTGTAAAAATCTGCTGTACAAATGAACAAAAATATCTGTACTAAATTCAGTAAAGTAACCTCCGTAGAGGTTTGAATTCTCCATCAACTTGTAGAATCCATAGCTTAATAATACCATGAATGAATTCTGATACATAAATTACAAGAACTGTAGGGAGAATAAATAATTTCAAAAACTTCTCTGACATACGGAATTAATGACTACAGAGATGCGAAATATGTGTATATTTGATCGACATACAATGTTTGGCTGGCGGTGAAATTAGTGCGGTGATGAGGTGGTGGTTGTACTGATTACTGATACTGGCTGTTTAGTTGGTCTCCTAAACTTGAACTTTGAAGATAAAAAATTGCGGGACATCATCAGAATAGGTAATGTTATTTGACCGGAGTTCGTCGAATGATGAGCGGCGTTGGGGAACTATGAAGACTTGAGAAACTTAGTGTGTAGGTATTGGTACCATTGCTTGCATGACATAAGTAGTTTCCTTGAACATTTGTAATTGTACCAAAGTCTAATGTGTCATCCTTCAAGTGAATTTTATGGTCAGCCGGCCTCTGTTGGACAAAAAACAGTAAAATATTATCGTAAAATGTAAAATATGATGTACCAATGTACCAAACAACGTTTGAATTCGACTTCAACATCGATTAGATACTTTGTAAAGAACGGTGAATTTTTGCAAGCTCGGCGAAACAAAGACATTTCACTTCTGGATTCTGGGTAGACAAATTTAAAAAAAAAAAAATGACAATAATGTCTAACTAAAACTTCTCTTCCGACTTTATAAACAATATGTGTGTAGGAATGATCTCAATTCACTGTAACCCCCTTATTTTTAACTGGTTAAACTGTAGTTTAATGTATTCGGCACATTTCAACCTATGTTTGTGAGGTTTAAATGCTTCCTACACAACCACTTTGTCAAGTTTTTTATTCCCCTACAGATTTTCAATTTGAAAATTTGGCACCGACTATGACATTAATGGTCAGATCGGCGTGGCGTTTGGGGTTTAATTGTTCGAAAGTTAATTCAAATTATCATAAATACAACCCTCGTGTAAATCTATAGAGATAATAAACAAGTGTTACTTACAAGTAAGTTGGAACGGATTTGGGCAACAGTGGCTGGTGTCGTCGATGACACCCTGGATTCCGCTAATGAGATAATGGAATCCGAAGAACTGGTTCGGTTGCGACGAGCTTGGAGTTGGATTGGGGTTATTGGGGTTGCGGGCTCAGAGAAGTCTTCTTCTTCGTCTTCATCAGAACCGGTGTTTCCACTATAGTCTCGCTTTAACTCTCCCTTCTCGATCAACTCCAAATTTTCTGCAAAAATAATGAAAAACTTCATTAGTCAGTCAGTCACAGAAAAAAAAAATTTCTTGGCTTTGCAATAATTAGATACTCATTGTGGTCACCAAATTTAGAACACTACACTACAACTCGTACTCAAATTTCGAGTAAAATGAGATTTTGTTGCTGTCTATTCTTTCCTTTTCCACAAATGAGTTAAAACAGCTAATACTATACATTAAGAACATACAAACAAAAAAACGTGAAAACTACCTTCCGTTGAATTCAATTTTTAACTGGTCAGATTGTAGTTTAATGTATACGGCACATTTCAACCTATGTTTATGAGGTTTAAATGCTTCCTACACAACCACTTTGTCAAGTTTTTTATTCCCCTACAGATTTTCGATTTGAAAATTTGGCACCGACTATGACATTAATGGTCAGATCGGCGTGGCGTTTGGGTTTAATTCCTCAGAAGTTTATTCAAATTATCACTGATGATTGCGCATCACCTAATTTCGAGTTGTAGTTTGTACCGCAGATACAAAACGAAGAAAGCTTAATTGACTTACCGGGGTCTGACATGGCTCGACGGATAGCTATTGGGTCTTTCCTTGACCATTTCTGAACCTCTTCGTCCATTTTGGTAACCTTTGCTGGGTTTAGGGCCCATAGACAGCCTTTTCTCGCGCCAGTTCCAGGCTTTTCAATTTTTTCAAAACATTTGTTCAGACTCAAATTGTGCCTCACAGAGTTTTTCCAACCACTGGGGGCAGACTTGAAGTAAGGAAAGTGATCACTGCAAAAATAAGATTATTAGTATACACGTTACATACATCCTTGAATTCACTAATAAATTACTTGTTTCAGTTTTTTTAACTTACCACATGAATTTGTAAATTTCGGACACAGGGAGGCAACCGGTTTTCGAATTCTTTAGCGCCATTGCTATCAGGCAAGAGTAAGAAAAGGCCGGTTTAGGGTAAATTTTACCATCTGTGTGAGGTTGTGGTTCGTGCTTTTGTTTTCTGTGAAATACATACAACGTAACAATTTTAGTCAGCTGAATCACAAATAAACGCAAACTAATTGAGTTCTTCATACCTCTTCTTCGTTGGGGGTTCTTCAGGGGCGGGTTCAGTGAGAATGAACTCGGGTTCCTCGAGTTCAAATTCAGGTTCGGCCATACCGACTGGGGATGGACTCCTTGAGGTCAAGTCTTGTTGGGGTAATATCCAACCTTCGATAGTTCCGCTAATTATCTCAGCATCATCTTCCTCATCGGTTGCTCCTAACTCTTGATCAGTCTCAGTACCTGAAGAAGTGCTCGATGCAGTCGAACCACTAACCGACACTGGAACTATACTTGAAGGATCCACCTGAAAGCCAAAACAAATTATTTTATTACTTCAGCTCAAAATACTTTTAACATTCAATGCTAACCCTAACTCTAGGAAGGTCGAGACGGTCAAGTATCTGTTATAACATTACACCTTAGGATTAGAAACATACGGCTGGGTACGAATTCTCACAGATCATTGTTAAAAACTAAGATCCAGGGGAAAAGTGAATGAATCTCTTCAGACTTTTACAAACTACTGAACACAAACCCGTCCGGGGTCACTCCGGTAAGGTCAGACCGAATCAATTAATACCTTCTTCAACTGCCGAGCAAACCACTCCTGATGCATCTTTTTCCTAGCTGCCACTGCTCTCTCATCCGTCCCAATGACCTGTTCCCACCTATTCATATCATCCTCCTCTTGCTCAAATTCGTCTTTCAATTTCCTCCTTAACCTCCTAATCTTCTTCCCACAATTCTCCGGAGGTTCAACCATAAACCCACTAGCAAAATGAATTTGATTTCGATTTCCTCTTCCTCTAAATCTTCCATTCCTAGATTTGGAAATATTAGTTCCAAATAATTCTTCTTCTTCATCAAAAGCTTCTTCTTCCTCCTTATCCTCAGTCATCAAAGTCTCTCCATTACTCCCCATCACATTGGCAATCCGAATGCCACTCATAGTCATATCCTCCGTTCCACTTCCGGGTACAACTCCATCTCTTTTTGTCTCCATAATATCTTCATCTTCATCATCATCATAATCCGATGTTCCAACCCATTTTAATTCTTGCCCCACCCAAAGAACTTTTCCTAAATCCACCATCCTTTGAACAATTTCTTGTACTCTCATTCCACTCAAATGTTTATAAGTACGATTGAATGCAGCTCTTGGTTGAATGAAACGTTTTTCAATCACACTTGGATTTTTAAAATTCCAATTTGAATTTTTACTTTCATTATGTTTATTAAATAATTTTGGACCTCTTGTAGACGTAGTAGTAGTCTCATCACCACCATATCCATACTCAATCTTCGGTACCATATATTGATAATTCTTCCAATAATCTTCGTCCATCTTCTCTTCCTTAATTCTTGTTTTAATTTTCATTTAAATATTTCCAATCAATCTTCAAAATATTTAAAAAAGGCACCCACGCAAGGACACTCAGAAAACGAAGCCTTAACTTTTAGCTTCCACGAATTCAACCTGACTCACACTACACTCACACTCCAGTCCAGACAAAAAAAAATCAGGCCATGCCATCCAGGCTATGCCGACCGAGTTTAAACAAAGTGTTCCGAATCTTTACTCGACTTGCCGCCGAACGAAAATTTCCGGCTCAAGGGCTTCAGAAAACGTGGAATCCAAAAGTTGACAAGATATTCCGGTAGTGGCCGAGGGGGTGGTCCAAAAAAAGCACCCAAAATCAATCCCTTTACACCATTGGTTATCTCAAGGGCACAAAGAACGAACATGTACGGTGGACCAAGGGTGTCCAAAGTCAAATTTTGAAGCTTTTTCACTGCCCCAGACTATACTCCACCGCCACGACAACTAACCCATCCACCTAAAACCTACTAGGTTCTTTGGTGGAGTAGAAATCCAGGGTTGTCCAAAATACAAATCTGGAGCTCAATGAACGGAGGGGTTGAAGAGAAGCAAGCAGACAAAGGAAGAGAGAAAAAAAAGACGACATGACATGGCTACGGCTACGGACGGATGGACAGGACAGAGACACTACTACGTCGTAGTAATACTATTTTTGTATCTAAAAAAGTATTTCCCCGCTTAGCAGATGTGTCTCTTACAAAAAGTATACCAAAACTGAAAAAAAACCTCAATACAGTAACCATAACCGGTAAACCGGTATACTCATATTTTAAAATTAATATAAACAAAAAAAATAATTCCATATTTCCTGTTGATTGAGCCCTTAAAATATTTATTACTATCCCTTTAATTATATTCGAATGAATTAAATTCTCCAAAAAATAAAAATCAATTGAGTTGGATTCCAATTTCCTGTCCCACGCCCAAACCGTCCCAGCCGTACCATCCATACTCCATACAATTACAATAATAAATGTACCAGGGTTGAATGGGATTAAGGCAACCGAAAAATTATCTACAAGGGAAAATAGGGATCCTTATTTCTTATCATCGGGGTCGTTCCCTCCCTTTTCAGAATAGATTTCAAATGAATTGGGCATTGTAGTAATGAAATGAATGAAGGGTCGAATTCTCTTCTCCGGTTAGTTCAACATAATATACTCTTCCTAGAAACATAAGGAATTTGGGGCATGCAATACAAGGGTCAATTTTGAATCCCTTAAGTCTGTCCAAGGCCAGGCCAGGTCACACAGTCGAGCAGGGAAGGGTAGTCGGAGGTAAGTTGTAAATTGTACCTATTTTGTCTTGTCGAATGTTGTCCTATTTTCGTAAACAGTGTAAAATAAAGTAAACACTTAACAAGTCAAAAGGACCTAATGATAATAGTCGGGATATAAACCAGACCGCCGCCGTTCTAAGACATACGACAAGTATGTCTTGGTGTACAGGTACAGCAGGGGGTCTTTTGTTAACTTATTATTTTCCACCTGACCATTTACAACTTATGGACAAAGGAACAAGAGTAAATGATTACGCCGTTTATGACAGGTATACGTAATGTGATAATAGAATATGCATTTTAAAAGTGGTTGGTGAGAACTTTACGCGTTTGGTTGACATTGAGATGAGAGTTGATTGACTTTTATATTTCTTTCTTGTTAATTTAAATGTCTTTGCTCTGTCTTGCATCACCGCACTTGTATTTTTTGCGTAAGAATTAGTTTCAGAATTAACTAAAGATTCATCAAATGAAACGACGCCTGACTTCAGAAGATTTTTGATTTTGCTATTTTCACTGTACTTGACCGCTTGACCTTCATAGATTATAAGAGTAAGAAAAAACAATACTCACCATGATGCCGTATTGCTCATCAAAGGAGAAGCCATTTTGGGAATTTGTGGAATTCCAGGTGACCGTTGTTGAGTAGCCTGGTTTCGTACGCGTCGTGACTCCATCTTGTCCAGAATTAATAATCCCCACGGTTAATCCAAATGGATCCGACATTCTTTCATGTGGCCCATCAAATCGAATATCAAATTCATCAAAACCTTCGTCAGTGACGATGGGACTATTGGCGAGTTCTGTCATGAGATCAGCATTACCACCCGCAGCAGCCATGATTCGATCCATTTCAGACTTGAGGTCACACTCGATGAGTTCTTGGAGACTAATGTCATATTCTGACCCACATCCGTACATGAGGTCCATGATTACCAGGATATGAAATTAATTGTCTTCTAATGTGACTATGGAAATGGATGGGACACTTGGGGGGAAGGTACCGGTTTCTTGGGTCACGACGACGTTACGGGATGATGCTGTTTTCTGTGGACCACACCTCGTCTCCCGTCACCCCACTTGGAACTGACTGCTGCAACTGAACAAAATAATTATACATATAATAAGAATAAACTGAAACATAAAACCTAATTTAAGACAGACACTTAATTCCTTAGAACAACACAACTAATTCCACACCCTTCCATTCAATTTCTTCATTCAGTAGTCGGATCAGGTGTCCGGGACAGTAAACAAACATGTAATACGATCCGACAAGCTAACACGGGCACGTCAAATTTAACGACCAACGGCAAAGGGCAAAATATAACTTGGGAGAAGCTTAGCTTAAGGTTCACGTTTCAATCCAAATTCCAACTAAAACTGACCTAAGAATAGCAGGTGACCTTTCAGTTCTGTCCTTTCCGTGGAAATGATAAGCCAGAATTCCAACAATTCCTACACGAAGTATTTGCGCTTTGAATAAATGAATGGAATAATTGGAGTGCAAGAACTGAATTAAGTTCGAAAATGAAAATACTGCTACTAGAATCCCATTCCGATGATGGATAAACGATATTTTCCCGATGTATTTGTTATTGTTTAGTTAAATCTACATGAAAATCTTCATTCCAGCATACCGAAACGTTCATACTGAAGAAAATTATTTGCGATTTTTTTGCATGCGAATTGTCTCAATGAACCCCCGCTAACTCATTTCCAATGATTCATTCATTCTATGATTCAGTTCATAAATATTCGCGCACAACGTTCGTCTCAAATACTTCTGCTTAAGTCTAAGTCTAAAACGATTCGACCATAATCGTTCTCGAAAATTCGGCCGGTATATAGGTATATATTATGGTAACAATATCTAAAAACGATTGTTCTGCCATGATATGGGAATAACTAAAAAACATTGAACTTGATATCTCCGGAGAACCAGATTTAAAAAAATGAATTTAGCGTGCCGGGAAAAAACGCAGAAAGAAATTACGAAAATGTTAATTAATTATCAATTATATTGTAATTCTCCAATTCAAATGTAGATTATTTTTAATTATTTGCATATCCCAAAAATACATGCCGAAGTGAACCCATGCCATGCATGTTCAAAAAATGTCGTAAACTGTGATTTCTCTATTTTTCTGGAGCCCGAAGCCCGTACGTAATCATAAAACAACATGTATGTTCCAAACGCCTTTGGAAAAGTCAAAGTGATAAAATTCAAAAATAACTATTTGCATAAAAGTTTGCTGACTCCTCCGTCCGTCCCGTCGTCTCATATTCGCAAATTTTTGCGACGTCTCTCAACCCTGCACTGCATTACTGCATAGCCTCCACACATAAACCATATATTCGCACAAGAGAAGATAATTCTGCGAAAAAATAATCTTTCACATTTCACACACTCAAAATGTCCTTATCCTTGACCCCTCCCCACCATCCTAATTCCCCATAACCTGGGGTCTAAGGTTCCTGTCACCCGGCCGCCGAACTTTACACACATACACAAAACCAATGACGCCTATCCTTTGTGTGTTAACTTTCCGGCTCAACATAAACACACGTACATATCAACACCAATTTGATTTTCCTTTATTTGAGCGGGAGATACTTCTTCATTAATTTCCCCATGACAAGGGGTAATTTTTATTCTAAAACCAGTTCAAATCACTAATATTCCATACATACACTCATCCCTACTTGACCTTGAAATGTTTCATTGCACCGAACAGAATAAAAAAATATCAATAAATACTCTCACTCACTATTCGCACAATCGCACCTACGGTATTACCAATTTTACATGACAGTTTTTCAATTTATTTCAAAAAACCCTTAACACGTCCTCATTCCAATATTTTATTATATAATCGAAAATGGTATTCAAAAAACCATCATTCGTAGCCTGAAACCACATTCTGTCATTGAAAACCGAATTTCGCCTCGATCTGGTATAATTTTATTTAAAAACTAGCGCATAATTTAAAAATATTATGTTTCATTCAGTTACGCAATAATAGAATATATTAAAAATAAATAAAACCCATGCAGACATTCAGAAAATCTCAGGCAGAACATTAAATTTCGGAATTTCCCCTTGACAAGGGGTAAATGTTGTTTTAAAAATGCTTAATTAATATATTGAAGCTCCTATGTTGTATGGACTTTATAATTTCTTACTATTTAAAAAAATTCAAAACATAAATAAACCCTCGTGGACTACGTACATGTACATGCACATGTAGAGAAACGTCAAAATCGTGAAAATTGAGTTTGGGAAATGTGGTTATTTAAAAAAAGTATGAAAGGAACCACTGGGTTGTTTAGTACTGAAAGATGCGTAAACTTACTGACTGTCGATCCGTGGTGGTGTCAAAGGTGAACGGGGTATGACTGCGCTGGAGGGCACTGAAAATTGGCGGGACTTTTTAGAGCGCGCTCAAGATGAGTCCAAAATCGGACGAGCACAGGACAAGAGCACAGAGGAGTACATAAGAGACACACTAAATAAAATTGGTAAGGACGTCTAGCCGGGACATAGAAAATAGTGTCTTGTATTTGGTGGAGTGTAGAAGTGCAGTGTACCCGCCGTGTGTTCGTCTTAGGATTGGCCAAAGATTCAATGACCACCAGACCCGCTCCAACGTCCCATTGGCTCCATTTCCCTCCCTCTCTTTATTATCCCGGGAAGCCATGTTAAAATCATTCATGCCGGGTCATCATTTCCATTTATCCTCAACTATCTCACACTTGACAGGGGTCAAAGGTCATTTCAGTCGACTCGCAAATCTCCAATCTATATTCTCATAATTTTTTCAGAATTTTAAATCAATTTTTAATCCTTCAAAATTCAAAACCATTCGTATGATATTGGATTGCAAGTTTCCCCAGGTCGTAGCCGGTCTCGTATTCGTATCGTATCCCATGCTCAAATCCTAGCAGCAAAAAATACTCATGTACTTTCAATATGGCGCTCAGCTCAAAAACTTGCTCCGACTCTAATAAACTTAAAAAATTCATCAAAAATAGTAAACGTGTGTCAATTTTAACGCGGCTTGAACCACCATGACCGGAAAAGTATGTAGGATTTGGTGAGTATGATTTTTTGAACTCAATTTGTACAGGTATTTGAAAATTTTGCAAGATTTTGGAAAAATGGATTTTGATGAGTACATTGCCGTGGATGTTCGTGAAGGGCGTTGGGACGGAGGAAGAGTTCATTGACGGGATGGAAGGGGAGCGAGAGGGGTGGAAGGATGGCATGGGGGATTTGGAAAATATGCAACGGATGGAGTGGATTCAAAGAGTGGAGGATTTGCGCTGCGTAGAAATCCATTTGTTTTGGTCTCGGTTTTTTTTTACTTCAAGGGCAAAATACACATTTGTTGACATTCTCAGCATCTTACTACACACATTATACACATGGACAGTTTACTAAGTGGTTCTAGTCCAAAATATTGGATTTTATCAATTTTTCAGTGATTTTAATATCATGGAGAGACTGTTGGATTAGGTAAGGAAAACAGTTTAAAGAATTAGAAGATTAGAATGTTTGTTTATGTGGGACGGGCAGCAGAGAGCATAGCATAGCCTAGTTTGTATACAGCGGGAAATTCATATCCCATGTGCTCATTTCATTCAAACTCATTGTTGGAATTTTGAATGACGGATTGAAATTAATCTTAAATCTAAAAATTTGAATGCAAGAATTTTTATTAGATAGAATGAAAAATATTTTCATAGTAGTGTAAAATGAGTTGATTTTGGAGAATTGAAAATTGAGATTGATTAGAGAAATGGGGACATGGGACTCGATTTTTAAATGTTTTAAAATTTTACGAAGCCGATCTAACTTGAGTAGGTTATAGATTCTAGAATTGTGCAGCGAGTAGAATGCATGTAGGTTGACGTTACATGTAGCGTAAATTAGGACAAATTAATGTCTGATTGAAAACTTTAAATACATCATTTTCATTTCCTACTTGCTTTTTGTCGGCTGACGGGTGTACACTAGAGGTGTAAAAGGGCCGGCTTTTGCCGGCCCTGCCCGGCCCGGCCCTAAAAGTCTTCCCCACCCGGCCCGGCCCGGCCCTAAGAAATTATTTTCCAACCAACATCTGGCCCGGCCCGGCCCTTGTGTCCGAAAAATTC